>OMLM01013954.1:64119-89309 GCA_900302695.1 Helostoma temminkii | reverse complement strand
TTTTAACTTCCTTCCCCTTGGAAACCTGTCATGTCCAGACCAAAGTTATTCTCATGGATTCATTTCCAAAGTGGCCATCACTATCACTTTTCACAAAGAAAGGAAGTCTCTGTTGGTTTAGAAAAGCATGAATGAATTTTTTTTAAGCATGATTCTGGCTTTTTAAAACATGACAACAGTTTAACACAAATGTATCTGAAGCATTCCAATAAACAAATCACTCCATGGCTTGTTTGATTATGAAAACTTTCAACTCAGCCACACAGTTGATTTCAATCTCACTAAAGGGGTCCTAAGCAAGACAATATTAAGTGGAAGTTTTACCCACACAGTAATACTTGTAATAATACATGTTAATACAACGTGTACAACAATAATAATATAAGCAATAAACAATAAACAATAATACAACAACTGTTACTTGGGGTTTTGCAACAGTCCGTTTTGAATTACATTTCATAAACCCTTCCTCCTGCAAAGAGCAGACTGCAGTACATACTTAATATATCTGGAGCCAATGTGGGTCTAGAAAACAGAATACCTTGTGTAACTTTTTCTTCCTTGCCTAATTTTAGCATGCATCATGAGGTCTCCCTGAGTTGGCACAGTTTTTATAAGATTTGGACTAATATCAGATCACACTTCTAAAGCCTTCATGGCACATCAGCCCTAAATGACCACAATCAGTTGCAGACCCAATCATTATCATGTCACACAGAGCTTGAGGCAGTGATGCCAGTAGATATAAGACAGTGGAGTATAAATATTCTAGTGAGAGTGACAGATGATCAAACAAGCTTTCACACAGTGTAGACTTCTGACTAGACACTGACATAAAGATTCATTAGACTCCCCCATTACACCACATTAGTTTTACTTTTTGGAACCACAGTAACTTCCCTTGCCCAGGCCAAACAATGAACAAAGAATATTATAAAACTGGGTTTACCGCAGGTAATGACAGTTAATAGAAGATAATTGGCACAGTATGATACAGTGAAATCAGTACTGGACATCAAAAGTCCATTCCCAGAGTCAGAGCACAGCCTACGAGGAGAATATTCATAGAGATATTTGAGGGCAGTAGACAATTTAGGCTACCTTTGTGATCAATGAACATGTTTCATAGAACAAAACCTCTGTCAGGATAAAAGGGCAAATGTCAATTCAGTTACAGAACTATCACACAGTTTTCCAATGGGGACATTTGAAAAATTTTGTGCTGGACAGAATGTTACGCAAGAACCTTGTACTTGATTTCCACAAGCTTACCATTCACATGTGCCAATGGCACGCTGTAAGCAGCAGCAGTGAATTATGTTGATTTGTAGTCATGGGGAGCACAATAAAGGGAAAGGAAGACATAAATAAGTGTGCTATTCAAGAGTGGAGAAAAGCCCTCTGAGCAGGATCAGTTAAACAGAAACACATTCTTGCAATTTCTGTAGAAACAACATTTTAAGTGACCAATTCCAGACTACGAGAATGTTTGTTAGAGTTTCGGGTGCATACAAGTTCATTCAACAGCTAACATTTTAATAAAGTCTATGATATTACACAATGAATAATGCGAGAAGGGATGACTTCCGTTCAAAGTGATAACTGACTTATTATTTATTGTTAGTACTAAAAAAGAAAAACACTTTTTACTATTGCTCATTTTTGTCAGAAAAGCACAAATGTTCCCAGGCACAAGGAAGATCCTGTGAGAATCATCTGGTGTGGGAAACCTTACACAACCCCTGATTAGTCATGTTCTGCTCCTACTCGGCAAGATGCATTGGTTTATCTGAGCAAAATCTACATTATATTTCTATGTTCTGAAAGCTGTCAGCTACACTCACTGGGCTCTATTACAATACTTTGTTGTACAGCCAGGTAGCAAAGCAAGTGGAGAACGTGAGTGGTCAGATTTTGGACAGATTTTGGCATACTATAATTGCACAAACATCTGAAATTAATAAAAATTACAGTCAGTTACATGTTAAATTGGAAATGGTAATATAACAGCTCCCTAGGGGCCTTTGCTCTGTCAGCCTTACTGGCCTATACACGGTGGAGTTGTTTTCGATGTTGCACCTTCATCTCTGGAGACAGGCCCACTGTCAAGATGAACCCACTAGCAGTGTACATCTGCAGACCACCTGGAAGTTTGGTATACTTGTAGCAAAATTCTCAAATGCTTGTTAAAGACATTTATGATGAAAACCCTATCAGAGTAGAAGCCACTGGAAATCAAAGCTAAAAAGTTAATTTCAATAATGTAAAACATTACCAGCACTGCATAAACTGCTAAGGTTGGTCTATTGCCCAAATTCTGTCCCATCAACATACCCAGGGAAGAACTATGCCATGTGACAAACAGCTGGATCTTGTGTTTGACAATGTTTTGATGTTGACATTATTTACAAAGCTGTTCCACAGAGCACAATAAATTATCCAGCAGCCATATCCACCAGTACACCTGTATCTGAGCACAGATCTATTTCAGCTGTTTTGTCTCATTTCGCTTTGAAACGTACATATTAAAGTGCTCACTGTCACAGCTCCCAAAAAGGTGATCATTATCACAATCAAACAGATTATTATCATTAGGCTTTAGAATATTTTAACTTAAGTCTTATACTGTTAACATTACTTTATAAACCCTTTTCAACATTCACTGGTTATCTATGGAATTTAAAAAAAAAACCCACAACAAAAACCATAAAACCTTGTCCTAACCTGATACTGATGCAGTAATAATACTGACAAAAATAGTTTGCATATGCAACTTACTAACAAAAACCTTTGATCAAACCCTGTGGAAGAACCTGCCTATCTGTAAACTGCTTATGATTACAAGGAAATGTGCAAAAACTTGTGCATACATGCCAGCAGATGCTTTCATATTCCACTTCGTACACTATGAGAGTGATTCCCAAAAGACAAATGAGGAACTTTGAGAGAAGTTCTCCAGATTTGGCTCAGCTTGTGCATTTCACTACAACAGAGCTATAAATTAAACACTTCAAGAGAGAACAGAGTATCAGCATTAACAATGGTTCAAATTGACACAAGTTCAAAAGGTCAAATTATAACTCTGGGCTCTTTAATCATTTGCTCTTTTGTCTTTCTCTGAGGAAGTGAAGCCTGAGAGGTAAGTTAACTCTAATTTGCTAGTGACGCAGGTCTTCCAAGTATGCTGGGAATCATCACCTCACAAAGGGGCATTCTTGGCATTTCCAACAAACAGTGTCACTGGATGCAAAGAGAGGCTGAATACAACATGCCAATTGGGACTGATGCAAACTGTCAGCAATGACAAAGCCTTTTTGCAAGTTTCCGTGTTTCCTTAAGCAGTCTGCAACAGTGTTTGGCCCTTGTTAGATTTCTAGGCTTGGCTACGGAAGTGACTGTTGTTTTCTGCTTCCTTTTCACATGAAAGATGAAAAGCTAACTGGCCTCATGCCAGTGTTCACATAAACTCATCATTTGAGGAAGATGAAAACTAAACCAGAAGGTCATCTTTCAATGTCTCCTAAACCATCATGACAACATATTAGACAAACAAACAACTGTGACCAAGATTATAATAATCTTGCCCGTGATGTTTAACTAGTAAATAAGTAAAACAGTACTAAAAAAAATACATATTACTCAGCTGTCAAAATGTTATTAATCAGCCTTTTGACTAATCAGTATTTCATGCTTCCAGATGTTGTCACATACTGGAACAATTCATCTCTAACAAAAAAACACTATCACCCTTCCGTAGTGATTAACAACTCTGGCCCTTTTCATCCTCTGGTCCATGTGTTAACATACAGGTTTCTTCTGTTGCCAATAAGACCATTATACTGTAGCAGTGGTTTCTAATCATGAGGTGTTACAATTACCCAAGTGCAAATGATGATTTACATAGGGAAACATTTCTTTCCTGGTTTTAATATTTGGAATCAACTTCAAAGTTTATTTCCAACTAAACTAAAAGATTAGCAAGTTTGCCACACACTCCCACACTGCAGCCACTGACATGCCAGACAGTACCATTTCTTCCCAGGCTTGCCCAGAGACATTGTGATAAGAACAATGTGGGCTGGGGAGCACTAAAGATGTACAAATTTGAAGAAGTTTAAGAATAAAAAGTAGTTTCTGATTTTTTTTTTCCTAACACACAACAGCCTTTAACTATGGCCATACCACATATTTTGATCTTTACAGGACATTCAAAACATACACCTGGCATGGACACAGAGAGGACTGCTTTTCTTAAGAGTTTAAACAGTCTGAATTCCAATGCCTGTTTGCCTTCCTTATGCTTCCCGTTCCCCTGTTCGCTTGATAAGTCCCTCTGATTAAACAAGCAAAATTTCCTGAGAATAAAATGGCCTAGCCCTGAGCTAAATGTTAGTATTCCAGCCGGTCTGTCCCATTTCCACCCTGATTAGTTGATTGAACAATGTTTGGGTTGTGGATTAACCCCACTCCTGGCCCCCACTGGTGCTACTCACTTGCAGCCTCATTCCCTACCACATTTTTCTCCCCCCAATCCTTTTCCAGGCTTTGCAGTGCCTTGAGCCCACAAAACCTAGAAAGGGAAGCGTATTTGGCATGACGATGGCTTGGCAGTTGTCATGGATAAAGTACAGAAAAGGGCGTACTAAGAAGGATGAGAAACTTGAACTTGGTCACGTGAACAGATGGAGAAAAAAAGAAAAAAAAAAAAAGAAGAGGTTATGACGGTCAACTTAAAAAAACGGAGCAGCTTGAAAATTATTACATTAACCTATATTATCTGCAAGGTGGTGCTGATTGTTGTGGGTTGCCTGCCAAGTTATTTACTATTTGAAAAAAGCGTCTGTGTGAGTGTATGAATAGGAGTGTGGTGGGAACAGTTGCAATCACACTTAATGCTATTTAAAAGCCAATACAACGCTACAACAAAAGATTTGTGTGTATGCAATAGGCATGGAATTTACTATGTTCGGCTATATTACGAAGTTCGGCTTATGAAAAGGATATGTACACTGCGAAAAAAAAATGGAGGGAACACAACACATCCTAAATCTCGATTAATGAAACCTTCCAGCTGAAAATCTTTATTCATTACATAGTGGAATGTGTTGAAAACAAAATAACAGAAGAATGATCAATGGAAACCAAATTCATTATCCCATTGAGGTCTGAATACAGAATCATACTCAAAATAAAAGTCAGATCACAGGCTGTTCTAACTTCTGTGGAAATTCCTCAAGACAATTTAAAATGAGGCTCAGTAGTGTGTGTGGCCTCCATGTGCCGGTATGCACTCCCTACAACGTCTGGGCATGCTCCTGATAAGACGATGGATGTTCTCCTGAGGGATATCCTCCCAAACCTGGATCAGGGCATCAGTCAACTCCTGGACAGTCTGTGGTGCATGTTGGTGGATGGAACAAGACATGATGTCCCAGAGGTGCTCAATTGGATTTAGGTGTGGGGAATAGGCAGGCCAGTCCATAGCAACAGTGCATTCATCATGCAGAAACTGCTGATACACTCCAGCCACATGAGGCCTAGCATTGTCATGCATCAGAAAGAACCCAGGGTCCACTGCACCAGCATAGGGTCTTACAATGGGTCTGAGGCTCTCATCCGGGTACCTAGTATCTAGTGATGAGGGCACTGGCAAAATGCAAAAGTGACCAAAAATCAGCCAGAAAGGATGGGGACAGGGAAATGGTCTGTGGCCACCACCTGCAGAACAATTCCTTTATATGGGTTGTCTTGCTAATTGCCTCTAATTTCCATCTGTTGTCAGTTCCATTTGCACAAGAGCAGGTGAAATTGATTCACAATCAGTATTGCTTCCTAACTGGACATGTGGACTTACATTGAAATTATTATGCATTCCATTTATTTTGTTGAGCAGTGTATAAAACTAAAACTACTCTCATATAGTATTTTCTTATAAACTGTATATGTAATATACCTTTCACCAAGCCAGGAGTGGTCAACCCTGGTCCTCCTGGGACCCTGTCCTGCTTGTTTTCCAAACATCCTTGCATTTAAGGTCTGAATAGCTGAAACACCCTAATACATCCATAGTTTGAAATGTGTCACTCTTAGGGAAAACATATGAATTCAGCTTGAGCCCAGTTCACATGAAAATAGTGGTGTGAACCAAGTAAGATGTCTCCACAATCTGCCTTTACAGCTAAATTTTTGGTATCATTCTACAGTGCACTTTATATCAGTGTACACTAAGGGTTCCCATATCATAATGTCCATGATAAGACGTGTATAATATTTTACGTGATAACAAAATGTAATTAGGCGATATTTAGCAATGTAGTCATGTATGATGGCACATTTCTCTTCCCTAGTGCACACAATAGTGACACAAGCTAAATGTTTGAAAACAACATCAGTTGTTTTGGCCTTAGATGATGATTTAGTAGCTAAAAATGTAGCTGATTCAATATATGGAATTTTCACCATTTCTCCCAGAGAACAGATGCACATTACATGAGGCTGCAGAGCCCTGAATAACGGAGAGATGGTGTAATGCTGCTCCATTTTTAAATAAAACTGAACCTAAAGTCTTACTGAAAATGAAACAAACACAAAACAGCCTTACAGAAATCTAAATAACTCTCTGTGCACTTTCTTTTACTCCCTCTGCGTTGTCACTCCTGCCCCAAAATAAAGTCAGAATGCATGATGCTTCTAAAATAAGTCAGATGTGGAAAGAGAACTTAAAAAATAATCGAAGACTGCATGTGCAGTATATGCATATTTCCAGTAACCAAATTTCTTAAATAGATGTAAAATGTAACATTCCCAAATACTGGAGAAAGCTGCTCTCTCTGAGTAACCTGGTTATTAAAGGCAGTCAATAACAGCTCATTTATGATCTAGCAACACTTCTGAACCTTCTTTCATGTAATTCACAACTTTTTGTTACCTTGTAGGGATATATATTTTTTAATTTAAAAAGGGTTGTAAACTTTAGCAATTTGCAAAATAGTTTAAAAAAACAACACTAGAAAGTTTGATAAAATCATAATTCTTCATGCTGCGGGAATAAAAATTGTGATTTGACATTTTTCCCATATCAACCACTTCAAGCTGCAATCTCTGACTTACTCACATTTGAAAGTGAGGAAAAGTTACTGCTGGGAAATATCACATTTAAACATGAGACCAAATTCTAGTCTCACAAATTAAAAGTATTCAAATACTCGAACTAGAGAAAATTAACTCATTAATGCCAGGTCTTTACTTCTGTTAATATACAATAACACAGTGGCCAGTTAGACATGCATGGGTGTGCTGTTTGCACTGGTGTGATATCGGATACCTGTAGACTAAAAAATGTTTCTCAAGTTGAAGTACAGGTGCTGGACAAAAAAACTAAAAGGATTATATTCACTTGCCATTTGATATCAATGAGCAAAGCTGACAATGCACACATTTTTAGAGAAAAGGTCTATAATTGTCTTTATGTGCAGCTTTATATTTTATGTGTTTTTATGTGTTCAGCTAATCATAGCTTATAAACAAAGTTAGAACAACATGAATTACCTAAATGTATTATTTATTTTTATTTATATTTATTTATTGAAAAGCAATGATAATGGTCTGCTCTCGCAACAGTGCAGCCACCAGGCAAAAACCTGCAGAGAAAAGAGTTGGGTGGAAGAGAAATGGTCTGGTTTCACCAACAATGTCCCTTTAGAGGACTTGCAGACCATTAGGGTGAGATAGGGACACACAAGAACTTCATTGTGTTGCCCAAAACTGGGTTTAAGGGATGCGTGAGAGGGGGAAGGAACCTTCAAACCTGATCATGCTGTAGACACTCCAGGGTGCTCTGAACTGAACATTCTGTGACAGAAATGCTACCTTTACCCTGGGTATGCTGTTACAAATACACCCATTTTGCTAACCCAGCTCACATATTTCCTTATGAGCACAATTACATACAGAAAGTGAAAATGTGAAAGGAATGTGTGGAGATGGTAAAAAAAAAAAGTTTAAGAAATAACAGCTGGTAGCAAGATAAGTAATTGGTAAAAGGTTAAAAGGCAGGGGTTCAGTTTATCAAACCTTGGGCTGTTGATGCACACTTGACTGTCTGTTACATGGTTTGAAGATGTGATCTTTGGCTTACAGGACAGCCTAATCACCTGGGGATGAAACTAAAGGTGTTGGGGCTGCACAGGTTGGTTAATTTGTAAACTTAATAACCACGAGGGCACAGAAATACCTATTCAAATTATAGTGACAACCCCCCACAGCTTTGCATGATCAGAAACAAAGAACTTCCGTGTCAACACCAACCCTTTGAGCTAAGCTTCCTAAGCAGCAGGGCTTTTCCAGGGGCCTCCGCTAGTCTCCAATATCCTGCCTGCTACAATTTCCATGAGGCCAAGGGCTACATACAACCATCAGTCACATTGCCAGCCACAATCAGACAGGCAGACGCCCTGGTCCTGACCTGCTAGGATGGACAACTTGACGCCAGGCAGGTTTTAAAAACAGTACTTATACTGAGAACAGGAGGCCATATAAACTTCACCTCTTAGATAAGTCTACAATACCCACTAAAATTAGTGGCACATTTTTTTCCACACATTGGCTATACAGAAATAAAAGGTATAAGTCCAGCTTGCAAGGAAACTGGTTAGATCAGGCTAGCTCCTTTAGTCATTTACCATACAGTTCTTGATATTGGGTATTTGCTTATATCAGGATCATCATAAATATTGTCCCGAGATTGCTATCTTCACTGAATTAAGGCAAGTACTAGATTAGCATCACTGCCAGTTGATGCATTTGTACTAAAGAGCTGGATGCCCCAGCTAATTTTAATAGCATCAAAATAGTGCCAAGTTCTCACTTAGTGGATGCTTTTAAGTGTTATTTTCTTGTTGACTGAGCAACACAAGAATTGGCAGTTTCTGTCTGTGAAGTGCACTGTGCTCAGTATAGTATCCAGGCAACAGACGTTGAATCTTACATACAAGGTTAACAAGAAGTAGATTCATCTTCAAGTTGTCATTTTCAAAGAGGGAGGCCCGCGTGCCAGCCAAAACATACAAGAAACCATCTAAAATAACATGTTCAGACATACCCTCCCCTCCTCTCGTTATAAAGCTTTGTATTCAGCAAGACTAAACTAATCAGGAGCTTCCCTGACATATTCTGCCAACATAGTAGCACAATGGTGTAAATAAGCGTATTTCCAATGGCTTCCTCTTCAAAAATGTTGCTTGTTTCAGACGCTGACCAGTGATGTAATCAGGATGATAAGAAGTGGCTCTACACACATTCTATTACAATTTTGTTTCTATCCCACCTTCAAGACTCATGCTACTAGCATTCCAATATTTCACATGCCCTATGGAGACAAAGGTTCAAACAGCATACATACAGTATAAAGATGAATACACAATGAAATTAGGCTGCATCTAATGATTATTTTTGCATAATCTACTGATAAATTCCACAATTGTTTCATCGTTCTATAAAATGCCAAAAGAAATTTTAAATTTTAAATGTCAAGAACTCATGTTAGCGTCTAAGCTAAAGACATTTCTGAATATCAACAAATAAAGAATTTATCTTGAAATTGTGAATATTGAGAATTTCTGGACAACACTTGCAACACAGTAACACATTTCTAAAAATGAATTAAAGCAGGTGGGCATCCAGCTGCTCATTCCTATACTATGAACAAAATCATCAGCCACAAATATTAATTGAAGATGTAAATGCAAATGGATTATCTTATCATATACTCTTAATGATACTATATGCAGGATAAGTCTGAAACCTTTACCAACTTTAACATGACAAAAAATATCCCCCTCTATCCTACATTATGGGCTCAAATTTTTAAATATGTGTAATTAGAAGGTAATGCAATTCCTGTTTCCCGAGGCTAAGCCCCTCTATTACCCCAGGGAACGTGAATGTCATGAATGTCAGTCCAAGTTAGCAGGAACTAGGCTTCCTTACCAAATGCACAGAAATCCTGCCATTGTGCCTCTCCCCAGGACTTCAGAAATGTTAAGAAAGACTCCCACGACTGATGCAGTATTTTCAAAGAAAAAAAAAAAGAAAAAAAAAAGAAAAAAGCAAGGTGATGGCTTGATTAATTATCTGTTAGCTGCAGTGGTAAAGTGTATTTAGAATAGCAACCATCTGAATGTACATGATGCATTTTAGGACACTATTGATTTTTTTTTTTTTTTTAAGAGTTTGAGTCATCTGTTTTGTAAATATATATGTAGACTATGTAGGTTTATGGGCCTGACCTACACATCTTCAGAAAGATAAATACTCAGTTTGCATTATATGATCATGAAAATCAATAGCCTAAACTTATTTACATAAAATTTACCCATACTGCGAACTTGTTGCAAATGCTGTATAGCAACCTGTAATGGACTGCTGACTCCTAAGGTCAGGCAGTAAGGATTAATATTAATGTTGCAATTAAGCTTTCTTTGAGTTAGTTTCCAGAGTGTGAATGGTTTCACAACAGTTATTACGCCTAAAATATTTACTGACTGAAGCTTAGGCTTTGCTCACATTACATAAGTTCCTTAGAAGCTGATTAAATAATAGGTGATTAAATGGAACTCAGTGTATTGCTGAGTGAGAGCACAACTTAAAAATTAAATTAACTACAAAGCAACGCTGAACAGTTGGTCCCTCTATAGAGGAATACAGTGCAACTTATCAATATGTAAATGTAATAACAGTGGATGTATTACATAACTCATCAGTTGTGTTAGATTAAATCAATCTGAGAATAACCACTGTTATCTGACGAATTTTAAATGAATTGTAGGTGTTGGTGCAGGAGCGCCCACATCGTCTTTTCTGTGCACCAGTAGTAGTGGCGGCAGCAGCATAGAGGAGGAGACTCAGCAAAGATCTGAGGATAATCCCCTAAGGAGTAGACAGCAAAGAAGTAGGTAAGGTCTTGTAACTAGCTGTGGCTATGTGTTCAAGTTGGCCTATTGATTACTCACCACAGCTATCAAATCTTAAGTTGATAACTATCAGAAAGAAAGGTACTATATAGTTAAATGTGTCATATAGTAAATTCAATATTACCATGAGTAAAATATTAAATTAGGGTTGCATGATTTGTATAAAATATTTTGTCAAAAGGCTTTCATGTATCAAACGTCCTTAGTAAATTAACACACACACACACACACACAACAAGGTAAACATGAATAACCATACCTATAATTTTTAGGGTTGCTTTTCTGAAGTTGTGGATGTGCACAAAACAGCACCCTTGCTTAAAAAAATTCTAGGGGAAACACCAAATAGTTTCAATGTTGGACTCAGGCCATTCAAGAAGCTGTCATGCTCGCCCCCCCAAAAGGAAGGTGCAGCTGGCTAGATTAGTCAGGATTAGAGTTTATCCTCTGCAACCAGCAAGCTGATGGGGATGACAGCACTCAAGAGACCAGCACTGTAAACTAAGCCATTCCAATGTAGGTATTTAGTTGACACTCTTAACTGGAGAGAAGTGAACTGCTAGTGTTTGAAGCAAACACTCTTTGTTAGAACATACTGTATAATGCAATATTGAATGCAAATAAGTGAATCTAGTGGATTAAGTACTGTTTATAGCAGGCTAATGGGTCGTTCAAATTCAGAAACATTATCAAAGTATCCTAAAAAATTGTGACTTGGCTAATGTAGCTACTTGTCCTCATACAAGCCTTGATACAAGTCTCAGTGCTTATTAGTCAGTGTACCTCAAAGCAATCTGAGAATTATTATACAGCATGTAAAGACTGAATCTAATCGACAGAACATCAGGTGCTTATGTAAAATGCATTCTTGCAGAGTTTGAGTCTATTGATTTTACTTCAATGAGAAAAGCTAAATGATATGTCACAATTAAATTGTTGCCAAAATTTCACAAACAGCTACTCAAAAATGCAAAGCTGGCTGTGACCCAGGCCTGAAGGAGCCTGAGGAGACCTCTGCCTGCTGCTGTCGTTACAAAGTTTCTGACCTACTGCAATCAGAAAGAACAGGACTCCTACTGTACAAGTCAAACACATGCCACTGAACGGATGCTTTTATCCCCTCACCACATTGAGTACTTGTATTTTCAGCATGACTGAGCCCAGCAGAAATGTGAACCTATTACACTGGCTTTAGCAATAGGATAGAGCCAGAATTGCAAAAAACTGACAGTTTACTACTAGCTAAGCAACTTGTAAATCAGCGTTTGATTGCCTTTCCCTTATTTTTGGAGGATGAAAAATTAGTTTAATACATTTGTTTAGTTTTCTCTTTCTCTTCTTGTGTCTGTCAAAAAAAAAAACTGAATGGACTGGACTACAGACTGAATGGATATTAGCATGAATATATTCAATTTAATAAATTTTCCCAACATCTATAAGTCTATAAAGAGCAGACATACTAATATGTACTGTTCCTGTCTAGTTTGTCTGTTTTACCACTCTTACTGTTGTCTCATGGCTACACAGAAAGAGATTATCAGTTTGAATTAACCTACATTAATATCCTGTTGAGTTGTACCACATCTGTGCTCTATTTTACCACTACACTTAACCAAACAGTATGGTCATGGTGGTAGGGTCCATTTACTAAGGATAAATGAGGTTTAAGTTTTTGGTCAGCAGGTGGAGCTTTTTATGTAGATTCATGACAGTGCTACGACTAACTTGCCAATTACCCATTGTTCTGTTCTGCTCATTTGTTATTGCTGCCTGTAGTCTCACTATTAAAGTTCCCTCTACACGTAAAGATTTATCCCATAAAACATCAAGCAGATCTACAGATGAATGAATGAAGCAAAGGCAGATGTTTTTATGATGTTAGGGTAAAGATGATGCTTGTGTTGCATCAGTCAACATAAGAGTAAAACACTGTTTTATGGAAAAATATTCCTGATAATTAATATCAATAATTGCTGATCAACTTCACTTTAACAATAAATTTCAGTCAGCAATAACATGGGGGCAGAAATGTGCTGTCATTTGATTGAAGTATCCTAGATTCTAGTTGTCCAATGAACAAAGCTCAGGAAAACAAAAATAGATTATGCTCCATTATAAAAGAAAGACTCAAGATCCTGTATTGTTATGAACAGAACAGCTGGGCAAATTCTTAAGTAGAAACAAGTGCGTGGTTCGAAGCTTTGTCCACGTTATTTTTAGAAACAACTGCACTGTGATATCCAATCCTGTAGAATGCAGATTTACAGCAAAAAAAAATCCCTGACCAGCTATACTGAAATTCACCTCTGAAATGACTGAAAATACACTAGTGACAGCAATGCTGAATCATGCAAGCCAGTCCAGACTGCTGTCAGTCAGCTAAGGCACGATTATGTCACTTTCCATTGTTGTTGGGAGGCGACCAGCTGGGAAGCTCTGTGTGTGTACATGCGTCTAAATGGAATGGAGATCGAGGAGCTCAGGAATGTCAGAGTGAGTGGGCATAGAGTATTGTGTATGAGACTATTTGTGGGAGACAATGAAAGCCATCCCACTCAATTGTAAAAGCCTCCATTCACTGTGGGCCTCAGTCATTGGCTTCTATGTAGAGCCAAAAAGAAACAAAAAAAATGCACTTAGGTAAGTTCCTCTACCAAAACCAATCCAAAGAGGACAGTTACACTTCCTGTGTAAAAAAACTCTTATCAGATCACAATGCAATAGTGCAAGCTAAAAATGAGGAAGAAAAAGTAGCACAGTCTCTGCCATAACCCAATCACACACTGTTGCTATTCAAGTATCAGTCAGCCAGCCTTCCAGTGAAAGTTGCACTTGCTCCCTCGACAGTCAGAAAGAGTCCAGCTCCCCAGTGCCCCAGTTCAGAAAACTAGGAAACCAGTTCAGCCCAAATGACCCAATTACAAATATCCCCTGGATGGCTGTGAAACATCAGTCTCTGTCCTGTTCATCAAACAGTCCCATATGCTCACTAAGGCAGCTCCACATACTGTAGGGTGCAGAAAGAAATACGATTAACAACTCATGTAATATGCTTCTTCTTTCACACCTACTCTAGAAAGCTGTCCATTACAAAGTCAACTGCTGCCAAATAATAAATACATCATAAAAAATATAATAAAACAACATATAAAAAATATTTGGAGGAAGAGGAAGTTTTGGACAGTTGAAAAATGTTCCCCCATGAATATATAGCCTTGTACTCAAAAGTGCGCAAAACAATCAATAACTGTGAGTTCAAGTGGAAGGCATGCCAAGTGACCCACATTGCCTGTGATTAAGGGACAATCAATAATGTAATGGCAGATTACATGACAGTGGAGGTACAGTAATCATGGAAATAAATTAGAGAACGAGCCTGTGACTGAATGGATTGAGAACATTTGTTTAGGGGACACATCTGACACAGACAGACGTGCAACTATACACACTACCTGGACACGATTGCCTCAACCCCATTCAGTGTTTGTGAAAATGGTTTTCAATGTCGCAGCTGAAACAGAAAATAAATGAGTTTATGACGTCCAGTCTACCAGTGCATGACGTAGCAAGCGTTGCACACATAGAATTGAAGTGACTATATCAGCCCATGTGGATCTGCCCCATTATCTGACACCCGATCCAGCTCTTAAAGCAGGATTAAAAACATTACTTTTTTGTCTTTCTGCATATAGTGGTGTATTCCTTATACTGTGAGTTTTCCCCAAACTATATTTAAAAAAAGCTGCAATATATTGCCTTGGCTGCAGTATTGCAATATCGCAGAATATTAAATCACAGCTCCTGTATCATGATGCAAAAATGTATTGCCACATTCATGCCAATACATAGCCCTATTTAGTACAATAGCTTTCTCCCTATAAAATAGTCTCCCTCTAAAAAAGTTGATTGTTTGCTCATCTTGATAAATCAAAAGAACAAAGTAACAATTCTCAAGAGTTTAGTATGTCTGCTGCTTAATGAAACAAAACATACTAGGCATTAATTTTACACTCAAATGACTTTAATAACGGGAAACATACCCAAGGTTTTTTTTAGACATGCTGTGGCTTTGATGAGAAACTGTGAGACTGTTGCATAATAAATTATACTTCAAAAGTTACTTGGGAGTTGCTTTGTTTTTCTTTAATAAAAAACTGATGATGTCTTAATTAAAGCAGCTGTGGTAAGTCCAGAGACCAAAAGGAAAACATTTCTCTGGCTTATCGCCTATATTCTCCCCTTGACTGTGTCACTGTTGTAGGCTATGTTTTAGGTAGTGTCACATTGTTCAGGGTTCTGAGAGTCTGACCTCATGCATGCCAACAAACCAAAAACAAAAAAAAGACAAATTTAAGCAAAAAGGGGACTAAAAGCTTGTACAGAGGACAAAAGAACCAGAATACTGCCTAATCCAAAGTAACATGCCGTCATAATCTGTCAGTTATAATTTTTTTCAGAGTTCACATTAGGTACACTGGCTAGTGTGACGAGCAGCAACAATTATTAACAGCATCCCTGCACCGAGTGACTGTGCAGCCCTGGCACCCAGCCGGCCGTATCTCCTTCACTTACATGTTTATTGTCCACCCGTGTGTGTGTGTGTGTGTGTGTGTATTGCACTGCAGCTTGAGAGCCAGAATACCTCGCTCTCTCCTTCCTTAAAACTTGTTATCTGTTTCAGTGCATAAGCACGGAGTCCTGACAGGATCAATGTGTTCACTTTGTCACAGACAGGTAACTAAAAAACACACATTAACACACCCAGAAGTAAAGGGGACATTCAGACGATGCAGCAGATATTCTTGGCAATGTCCTCTTGGGGACCGTTTTATAATTCCACAATGCCCAATCTACCTTGAAGCTCTTAGAAGTTATCACATAAATTTAATTATAAACAACAACCCATTTTGCCAATGAAATATGCTACAATGAGTAAAAACATCAATTTTGTAGTAATACTGTTTATGATACTGTCATCAACCTAGATAAAGTTGCTTTTACTTTACTTTTACTTAGTGCAGTGACCTAATTTATTTGAATATATTTGGTTGTGCAATGAAGTACCTGTGGATTTTACTAGATAAGTTTTCTTCCATGCTTTAGAAGAGCAGCTGTGTTATCTATTATGGCAGGTACAGCCTTCACATACTCAATTCATCATTACAGTAGAAGAAGGGCAGCCAACAAATCAACTGCTCCATTGAAAACTCATTGATATGGCAGAAATAACAAATCCTTAATATAATCAATAATGTTTAAACACCAGAAGTTTAGTGATACTTTAAAACACATGAAATGTCCAAATGGATGCTGATGGTCATGCAGCTCCTGTAGGATTAACCTTAAGACCAGGCATCAGTGTCTGTACAGGAAGATCTAATATGTTATTTAAAATTGAACTCTAAAGAATTTAATCACAATTGCAAAGGCAACTACAAACATCATTCATACTATGATAAACGCAAATCACAACTTCAGTTCAAGCACTATGATGTGACAAAAGCAGATTAAAGTATGTCAATTAGCTAGTGGCCATGTTTAAAATACTCTGATCTGTAAAACATAATTTAAAGAGATCTGATCTGAAAATCTGCAAATGATAAACAAGCCAGACTGGCTGTTTTGTACCATTTCCATTCATTGTCTTCTAGTTATCCAGTGTCAGATGACATGTGGCAGCAGCTTCAGTAAAGTAGGCCAGGCCCCTCTCACAAGCAACGCTTACCAGGCCACACGAGTCCCATAGACCTTGGTCTATGCTGAGGCATCCTCCTAATTAAACAGGCCCGAAAAACATTCAGTGAAAAGTGTCCACAAGGATCAGCCACTAATTTTGGGCACTTGCTTTTGTGACCGCATTCTTTTGGTCATTACCGAGAGGTCATATCCGTAGGTGAAAGCTAGAATATAGATTGAGATAGTTAAGTCTTTGTCAGCCTCAGTCTGGTGATTTGCCTGCTTCACATAGTGATATCACAAGAATAATATCAGCTATGCACATGATGATTTCACGTTCAGGCATGTCACAATGAAATTTTTTTATATTGGCAGTCCCCTAAACATGTCATAACCTGGATGGAGGGGGTACTCTGGAATAGAGAAAGACAGTGAGGTGTTCAAACAATCCATACACTTACACCAATCAAGTAAAACATTATGACCACATACCACATACATTACAATCTAAGGTAATCCAATACAACAGCTCTGCCATGAATTCTGCATTTACAAAGTTATAATTTTTCAGTTTTTAAGTTGAAATTGTCAGAAATATAATTATTCTACAACATGTGCTTTATTAAGGTCATTTTAAGAACTGGAGTCGTACTGGAGTAGGTTTTATTGAGAGATGTCTCTAATGTTTTGGCCTATCTATACAGTATATATAAACATACATATTTATTAGGGGTTGACAATATAGCCTCAAATTTATCATAATGTTTCAAAGAAAACAATGAATTATTTGCTTGGCTGTGTTTGGGTTAGTGACAGCACAGGGAGAGGGCAAAAGAGAGAGAGAATAAAAGAAAACTGCGTTTTCTATGGGGCACTTTGTAAATGTAAATGCATGTAAATGCATCATCATGTGGTTTGTGCTGCTGGATCATTAATATGACTTTTTAATCATGTTAATATTTATAACGATATTATGGTGGATGATATGATATTGCACACTCCACCACATATTGTATATATAGCGAGTATGACTGATCTTGAAAGAAAATCAGCCCAGGTGCCAACTGTGTTTACTTCTCCTGGCATGAAAAGGAAACAGTCATAATATCACCGAGTTTCCATTCTTGCAAACATCCTTTGGCTGTATGACACAAATCAAGTAAGCTTACCAACTGAGGGTTTCCACCCTCATCAAAGACTGTTCTGAAGTTCAGAAAGCCTAAACACTCATTAGCAATAGCATTACTGAAGAGATGGTGAAAGCACGCAGACGTTAAGGAGGAAGAAATCATGAAGCAAGTTCATGATTCAGTAACTTTCCCTCCCAATGGAGAATTAAATTGATCAAATTAAGCTAAAGCCAAGTGCAAAGTCTGTGACAGCAACAGACAGTGAAAGGTTTTAAATTGCTAGAAATTTCATATATGCCATTGCTGCATTGTAAACTAATAGTCTATAAGACTTTAGTTGTATATTAACTGCGTGATTCAGGACACATTCAATCTCTGTTATGGTGATAAACATTATAAAATCCAAAACTAAACTGTAAATCACTTCGTACTGCGGATACAACTGTGGCAAAACACCAGAACATGCTGACGAAGAAGCATGAATCTGTTATCGGAAGCAGTTTCGAAGGTTCACGTGAGGTTAGCCATTGCATGGCTGGGTTCAAATTATTCTGACCAGCCAAAACAAACTAAAATTAAAGAGCAGCTGCTTCAAGTAAAAAACTAAACAAAACACAGCCCAAAACAACACAGTTGGTGTTAACAGATTTTACATAAGCACAAGAAACTGATCAAACATGACTCTGCAAGACCTGTCAGTGTTGTTTTCTACCTCTGGAGGGTAGGAAGACTGAGATATGTGCCTTCTCAAATTAGTGTTTAATTTTATAAATATAGGACTTTGAAATCTGAAATGTCCAGACAAAGAAGGAAATAGTTCAGTTTCCAAAGAAAGAAAGAAACATGTAAAGCTGATGAAGGGAGCTGGCAGGAGTATTTTGCAAGACTTGATTTGTCATTGATATTACATGGAAGAGGGAGCATTGTTAAAACTCTATTCTAGCCTGAAGTGCTATCATCACTATATATGTAGACCGGGGTGGGGCACAGCAGGAGGTAAAATAACGACCTGAACAGTTCACCAACACTGGGTACCAAGTGTTGTTTTAACAATGACTGAACAAAATACAGTTTTATTTGACTATGCAAAGTGACAAAGAAACATAATATAACTGTTAAAGATAGAAGAAAGGACTGATCACCAAAAACATTCATGTTTGTAGCGCACATTTTATATTAGGTAAGGTTATATATTGTCTGTTGTAGGTGGATAATTGTCTGAAAGATCTAACATTAGAAGGAATAGTGTTACTTTAGATGATTTCACTTGTAACAAAGTTAGCATTGGCTAACCTGTGTATGTTTATAGCTGAATAGTCAGGACATAACACGCAAGTTAGTTTTCCATCAGGTGGCCACAAGAAACTTTTAAACGCATATCCACCTAAAACAGAAACAATCACTTCCTGATCACTTCAGTCCAATCCATTCGTTTCTCTGGATTTCATTTACTGGGAGAAGCAGCTGATGCGAGATGAAAGTTGGGGCCTTTTCACTGTCAATGCTGGCACCCAGCGACATAAGACTATATTTTTGGTACATTATGTAGGCTAAAGTGAACACTGTGACATAATCGTGACGTTGACTGTAAAGGGGTCTTTAGGGACGCGACTGAATATAAACAGGCAAGCACTGGTTAATGGGATGTTGACTGAGGCTTATAGTTGATGTCCTCATTTAGGAAGGTTCTGAGAGGGGATTGGCTGTCACCAGGTGTGTACAGGTAATGAAATCAGTCCCCTAGGGTGGGGAGGGTGATAGACGAACAACAAAGGAGGAGTGGTATCAGTTCCTTCCCACCTTTTCAGATTTCAGCCCTGAGCTGCCTCAGAGATTCTAGGTCAGTGGTGGCTTTTTAAAGCTGTGATATGGGCCTCTGAGGAGCTTGGTGCTGCTAAATAGGCCTGACACTCTCAAAGGTAACACGTCTTACAGCTGGATATGTTAAAACACTGCATGATAATAACTACACGTCGGCTTGTCAGTAACATATCCACACATCTATAAATGCTAATCAGATGTATGAAGAGTATACAAATTATCATTCTTGTCTTCATGGAAATACAGAGGCAAAGATTCAAACTGCCGCCATGAGCCAGTTTGATAAAGTATAATAGGATAAAATTTTCCCTATTCATAGTTACAAATATTGACACTGACATTATTAAAAATGTTAGAGCAAGTGCAGAACCAAGGAAAAAACCTGTTTGACTTATCTGGTTTCAAGTAATGGACAGGTGAGTGAAAAAGCTAATTAAAAACAAATAGTATTCAGTGTGTCAGTAAATATTCACTTTTGAGACACTGGTTCCTAAAATCTAAGAATCTAAGAAAATTACTTAAATTATTATTATAATATATTAGTTGATTGGCCATCAGCATATCATTTGGCTTGTATAAACTGTAGATGACAAATGAAAGTGTCACTGTAACAGCTAATCAAGGCTGTAAGCATAGTGCTCAAGAAGCCATAACAACTGCACCAATGACTAATTAGTAAATGAGGTCCCATAACTCCTACCCACACCTGCTACACTGAATCATTCTCTCGATATAAAGCTTGGTGCCACAAAGCTTTTTCTAGCCTTTATGTAAACCTACAAAGCCGTGACTACATTCCACAAACATGCAGCGGATAATCAGCCAGTCATCAGTGTTATGAAGCCTGACAAGAGGACAGCTCACTGCAGGATGACAAAGTCAAACAACACTGGAGCAGGCAAGTGTCGTGATTGAAATTCTCCCAGAACAAAAAGTCGTTTGTGTGATTATTGTTCAACATGTTTGCAATGAGGCAAAAAATCCATTCCACATGATGCATTCATTGTTTTCAGCCAAACATGCACCAGGCCCCACAGCAGCCCCAGCTACTGTACAATGGCTGTCACCAAAAACAACTGAAAGCCTACTGCAACATTTAGGTGGACCTAATACAAATATGTGCAATATATATTATGGTATTGATGTAGTCAGGATATATAATTATAAACTTTATGTGTACGTTTTTTATTTGGGGCGTAAATGTGCAGCTTTTAACTGTGCTAACTCGATGCAAGTCATTATAGAAACGTTATATTTCAGAAAAATTATAATTATTATATTAATATCCATGATAAACGTACTACTGATAACTACTAACAACGCAACCCACCCACTGTGAATTGAATATGAAAACAGCTGGGATCTTTCATGAGTAAAACTGCTGTTTGACTCACCTTTCAACAGGTGGGGAAGCAATACATTCTGGTTAAAGGGGAAGGCGCTGCACAGATAGGCTGCAAACCAGTAACTAAGGCCACACAACGACAACAAACACCTGCGCTAACAGGAAGCAGAGTGCCGAGGGGTTAAAACAGTATTTGTGCTCTGTGCTAGTGTTCCCAGACTCACCTCTATCCATTTCTGTGCCTCATGAAACGCAGAGTCTGCGGCCGATTCGGTCACAGGATGATGCTGATGAGACTGTCCTATGTCTGCAACCGGACTTGCCATTGGCGAAGAAAGCTCGTCAAGTATTAAAACCTGAGTAAATGTGCAGATGACGCTCGGTGGCGCGTTATTCCAGAGAAATTGGCCGTGAACCGTGTCACTTAGCCCGTTCTCCTCAGTCGGTTTAGGTGTTGCAGCTGCAGCAGCACCGGCGAGGTGAACGAACCAGTTGCTGCTCCCCTGTATCGCTCCTTTGGAGTCTGTGGACAGACAACCAGCGTCAAGTCAATCAGAGTCGCCTAAATGGCTTCCGGTGCAAGCACTCAAAATAAAAGCCTCAGTGAAACTTCAATATAAATACTGTTCAATGAGCAAATTCTACTTTAATAAAGTTATGATATTATGATTATGATACAGTAACTAACAATAGTGCTGTTTTCATACACTATCCACTGTATAAAGCCGTTTTTCACAGAACAGAACAATGGTTCATTTTTTAATGGTTGAAACTAGTCTAACCGAGATTTGAAAAATATAGGTATTTTTATGATTATAATTGGTGGCTTTTGAGCTTAGCTTGGTATGATGGGATATAAAAACACAATAAAAGAAAACACTGAAATCGCATTACTTTCGTTTATGAATGAGGTTATCTAATGTTTGTTTAAACAAAATAAATAAGAGTTTTTATGTTACCTTAAAAACGTTAACTAACGCTAAGGTGTTTAAGCTAGCTTAGTTAAGCTAACATTAAACCTGTCCAAAAAGTTGTGTAGCGCTAGCCAAATGAAGAAAACACCGTGGAATCGCCATTTTCGGCTTTCACAATGTGTTCACAAATCCGGCAGCGAGTTTAAAGCGGTGTTAATCCCTTTAACATTAAATCGATGGACCCGGTCTGTCGTTCAATGTTGTAATTTAGCTAGCAGCTAAAGCTTAACTGCCGAATCGCAAGCTAATTTTGGAGCCGTTTTAGCTAACGGTTAGCTTATCGGCGCTAATGTTAGCAATATGACACTGACAAAAACTTCATTTGCATACATGCAGATTACGAATTAGCACACGTTAAAGTTGCAAAGTTAAAGTGGTGGCGATTGGAAAAGACAGAAGAGACACACTTGTAAGTTAACTTAGCTAAACAAACGCTAGCTTAATTTACAGGATGCTAAAGTTAGCCACGGCTAATCCAATGTTTCAAGTTACGTGTTCGTGTCTTTCCCCGGCAGCGTTACCTATTTATCAATATACATACACAAACTAATGGTTATATACCCTTACAATGGTGTTACTTAACTTAGCATATGCTGCTCAAAAATAAACTGTAGAGAAACCCTACAGACTGAAGCCATCTCCAGATTCCTTCAAGACTAATTTCTCCAGCTGAAATATTCAATAGGCTGCTGAACAGTTTTTCGATTTGCAGTTGTTTGTCGAACTAGTTAAAGAACAAAAATGGCAACCGACAGCGAACTGTTATTTATTATTTTGGCGAGAAATAAAGGTAGTTAAGCGGAACTAGAAACCTGCATCCGAAACTATGGTCTTAGGTTTAAGCCTAAGCAAAAGATGTGGACTTATAATTAAATAAAAGCTGTAAGAAGACATCAGTAGTTAAACATTAAGGCTAATTTCTCCAAACTGTAATTTCGAGGAAAAATATGCTTTTGTACTATGATTGTAAACTTAATACCTTAGGTTAGGCTTTTGGTTAATACAAACATTTCAGTCCTATTGAATGTGAAGGTATGAAGGGTGTTTTTCACAATTTTATACACCAATTGTAATTGAGTTACAGTTAACTGAAGAAACAGGTTGTGGTTGATTTATATTTGTTTTGGTCACTGAGAAATGTAGAAAAGTGTTAATAAAAATCATTTATTAACATGAAGCAAAACATATTATTTTTATAAATGGAATAAAGCTGAAGGAATTCCTTTAAAATGGTCCAAGCCAAAGAGTTTTCAGAGTTAGGCTATAACCACTTCCAATAAATCATCACCTAACTTAATACTGCAAATGGTTGAAATGTTGTTCAACATTTCACATATTACTCACAATCCAGCATTTTAAGACAAATAGAAACTAATATTATTCAGCCTTCTAACTACAGTGATGCTGCCTTCGCTGTTTCCAGCTTCCAACCTGATACAATTTGTTGAAACTCTTATTTTGGTTGCAAAACGGCTTTACTTCCTATAGTAATCTGGCTGTTTCTATCTAACCTGATGCAGCTGCACTGACAGGACTTGCACGCTGCAGTATGATTTGCTCCAACGGCCAAAAATACACAAAGCCTATCTGCTCCACTAGCAGCCAAGGAGGGCAGCATCTCACTGGGGGTTTCACAGCCGCTTTCATGTGGCACAGCTAAGATACAGAGAGTTCACTGATTTAGAGAAAAAGCACCTAATACTGAGGTCACCCCTGACCTCCAGTTATTGAGACAGTTAACTATTAACCAAATGATACAGGCTGCAGTTATGACGATCAATAATATCATAAATTCATCAGTTGAATTAGGGGGTTTCTCTGAATTCAAATGACTGATTAGAATAGAAATAACATGAAAATCTATGTAAACTTTTTGAAGCGTTGCCATCCTAATTTACCTACATTACTCAGTATGTGACTCAGTTCCTTGACTTATTTATGTCTCTGTTATCATTTTCAGGGTTGTTGTTAAGACCATGTGCAATTGTGACACAGCTGTTCTGGTATTGAAAGTGATAATTGCGCAATACAGACAAATACCCCCTAGGATCCTCTCACTGGCAACAAAGCAAGAACAAACTTGCACTTGAAACACAGACATACAGTAGTTTTATCAACTGGAGTCTGCAACTTAGATCTGCTATATAACATGTTTGCAAGAATGCATTTTTGACTTGGCGCAAATCCTACTGCAGTATGCACGTCCTGTAAGTCCAGCTGAGTTAACCAAGTGCCAAGCTGTTCGTGGTCAAATGTTTGGTCCCTGTGGTTTAAGGCTACAGGGTCTTTTAAAGGCATTTTAAACTGTTTTTTAAGTGCAGTACAAGCCAACTTTGGTTAATGAAATAATAATTTACATCATCATCATTGTCATCATGATCAAAGGTCAAACAAACAAATGTAAACTTTTTTTAAACAACATTAAAAGCTATCATGACCCTGTAAATACAATATACTGATTAAGAGTTTTCTGGTACCAGTAGATGCTCAAATTTGTTTACAGGTTTTGTGACTTTGTGAAAAACAGAACTGTACTGAAAGTGGGAGGGGCACGTCCCAAGGAGATTTACTGCATGTGTGTGTACTCTCTTCTCCTTCTGAGGATCTCTTTCCAGAAAACAAAAAAAGTCTAGTTTGAATTGCTTTCATGTTAATGTTCTCCCACATGATGTTTAAGAGAAAGTCATGCTTTTTTTTTCGGGAGGGAGGCCCATGTCATATGTTGTTTACTCAACTGCCGTACAGGAGGAACATTGCCAGCTGTGTTTGACAGAAAGCACACTGAACCTGCAGCAGGGCAGTTTGGCAAGTATCACACCTCTAATCTTATTGTTTATCACTTCTGTCTCATGAAATTGTTTCACAGTTTTGATCAAAATACTAAAAGATCTGAAAATGTATTCATTAGATATTAGAACATGCAGTTATTCTTTTATTCTGGCCATAGCACCAGTAATGACATAGTATGTTGACTGATGTATGTTAGAAAGTTATTCAAGCATTTTATAAGGTATTCAGAGATGGAACCTTAGACTGATGTGCTTTATTTATATATACAAAAACATATCATATTTAAAATAAATGTAAAAATGCTTGGACTCTTAGAGAAGGATATTTCTTTTCCACTTTCACTGATAAAATACAGTGCATATAAAAGTATTCACCCCCTTGGATATTTTAATGCTTTTATTGACATTATAAATCAATCATGGTCAATACAAGTTGGCGACTTTGACAAAAAAATTTCAAAAAAAAAAAAAACTCATTAATAAAA
>OMLM01013954.1:51855-64099 GCA_900302695.1 Helostoma temminkii | reverse complement strand
ACTGTAAGGGAATCACTTCTGATTAGACATTATTAGACTAATGTGTCATAATCTTCACAGGCTTATAACAAAAATGGACCATCATATGCAGAAACCATTAACATTTTTTTGGTTTTCAATTAAAATGATCTATATTTTAATAATCTGTAGTTTTATATATTTAGCAGTTGTTGTTAATCAGATGTAAACATCTGACAAATGTCCGTCCATGGTTACAGTCATAGTTGACTGCAGACATGTGCAAATATGGATAAAAACAGAATCACAGAGGTATTATTTTAAATGTTCTGTTTGTTGATGGCACTGTGTCACTTTTGTCACATAAAAAATATCTCATTTTGAAACCAGACCTTCAACCCTCTGACACTACTGAGTTCTGCAAAGTGATCTCACCTTCTCCCTCTTTTATCCATAGGTACTGTATCTAGTTGAAGCATTTCCTACGCCTTTTGAAATGTGGCCGATTGCTGCCCTGCTGGTGCCCACCATCTTCCTGGTATTGAGTTGTTACCATGTGAAATTTACCACACTAAGTGATCAAGCTCTGGTCTGGACACTGTGGCTGGTGCAAGGGAGGGTGTGTGTTAAGAGCACCCACACCTTTGTGTTATCCAAATGCACCCATGGCAAAGTTGACAGCGTCTTGAAGACCTTCAGCCGTTACATGGAGACACACATGCAGCTCTCTTCATTGATCCAACGATTGGTAATTAAGCATCATGTCACTTTGAATTACACTTGATCAGTCTTGTCAGCTGTTCATGTCAACATTTCAGAGTAATTCTTTAAACATCAAATAAGAAAAGTTGTAAATTTGCGACAACCTACCACACTATTTTGTTTTATTTTTGCAGCCAGGTTTATCTTTATTTGATCCAACCTTTATTAGCCGTCTGTGCCATGTAGAGCACTATGGTGAGTCAGCATAAAGATAACCTGACTTAACACCAGGCTTGTACTTGCCAACTCAGGTGAGGTGCAGGATGAGGTGTGTCTGTCTCCCCCAGGTGCTGGAGCTGGAAATGCACTGTAGTTACCATCTCAGTCTGTGTTTGCTGCCCTCTGCTGGCAGAGTGATCATAGTTGTGCTGGACCCACACAGTAAAGCCAGGAGATGAAAATATACTGGTGGCTGTTAATTGATAGAATTTATCCCAGTTTCCTTCTCTTTTCTGATCCTCTTCAGTTTAAGGTGTTGACGTCTAGCTCAGCTGACATCATACCAACATGGGATTCACTTCTTGACTCTGAAAAAGGGACCAGTGAGGGATTCAGCCTTGTACTAATGGAAAAGTGGGAGCAGATTGATGCTGCATCAAAGCAGAGTTGCAGTTTATGGTTAAAATAATATATCTAAAGTGAAGCACAAGTTAGAGCGTACATATATACATTTTCAGTGTGTGTGTAATTATTATCAACCTTTAGTATTATAAAGTGTTACAAAGTGTGACAAATCATGTCTTTGGGCTATGGGAGGAAGCTGGAGTACCTGGAGAAACCCCATGCAGACACAGGAAGAACATGCAGACTCCAAACAGAAGGTCACAAAAAAGTTGTACACAAAACAGTATTCAAGCAACAAATGACTCTACAGTCAATATTTATACAGCTGATGTTGAAAGTTGGAACCATTTCACAAATGTCGCTCGAATGACAAAACAGCACAGAATACAATCGTCTAATCATAAAAATGCATGAAATCAGTCATGTACATCAATATTTATAATCCAGGAATGCTTATTATTCTGAAAATACAACATACTCTGTATTGTAGACCTAATACAAGTTTTTTTTTTTTTTTTACATATTTTGTAGTTGAAAGTAAAATTAGTACAAATTTGAATGCATTAGTTTTATTTTTAAGTGAAGTATTTTTCCACTCCTGTATTGTTATTTCTACTTCAGTAAAAATCCTACTACTTCTTCCACCACTGTTCTTGTCAGCAAACAGAATACAAGTAGAGCAAAGAAAAACCACCTGATGGCGCCATCTGCTTGTTAAAAGAACAGAAACTTAAGCAGTGTACATGTTATTTCTGGACCCGAGGACAGAACAGTGCATACTTGATAGTAAACATCTTTTTTTATGGCAAGAGACTTAAATTTTTAATCTGTGATGTAAAAACTTCTGCCTTACATTTCCTGATTTATATATGATGAGGTACAGTACATAATCCACAACAGTTCTACTTTGGCAAACACTGCAGCTTGTGCATTGTAGGGTATTTACTTGCAGACCCCAAAATCAATGTTTATAATTAGGTAAAATTACTGGTTCATTTTTTTCACCTCCCTTTTACACTTTAAAGTGTCCTCAAATGAGACACGTGCCATCGTGCTGCTGTCCAACAGCAATTTAGCATATCAAAATCTTAAATGAGGAAAATTTGTGTCTCCTGGGTAAGACTCAGGTGGAGTTTTCTGAATTTTCCTCTAATGGCACTGCTGAGGCTTTCAAAGCAGCTGGAAAGCCATTACATGGTTTAGAGACATTTTAGTGCCAAATTTGAATAAATAATATTTATGAGAGAACAATTTAATTAAATGCAACATTTCAAGGAGCGCCTGGGTGGCTTGAGACTCTAGGTCACAATCGTTGCACAACAGTGTGATAAATGTAACATTAGAGATTTTGCTGAAGTTAAAGAGAAAGAGAGAGTCAGGGGAAGGGCTATGCATTTATAAATTAGTCATGGAGGTTTTGTAATATGTGGAAAAAGATGAGAATGTTTTAAATCCATATAGTTTCAGTCTCGACAGAGCAAAACAGGTAATGGAGCTGGCAGAATTTGATGAGCTGCATGAATATTTTATAATGTAATACATGGATTGCTATTTGCACAGGAAGGGAAGTGGTGAATGCTTTTGTAGAATTGGAGGGGGAAAAACACAGATTTCCAGAAAAACTGATTTGTGTCAATTTTTGTTTGCCACTGGGGTGGTTCATAATGTATAAACTGAACACTGACTGCTGTCTGATGTAACTATGCAGCCCGCTGCACTACAAGGTTACACAAATTTCAGTTCAGTGTAAATTAATAATGTAAGAAAGTAGACAAGAATGTGTG
This sequence comes from Helostoma temminkii, assembly GCA_900302695.1. Classification (NCBI taxonomy): domain Eukaryota; kingdom Metazoa; phylum Chordata; class Actinopteri; order Anabantiformes; family Helostomatidae; genus Helostoma; species Helostoma temminkii. The sequence continues at coordinate 61,031 of OMLM01013954.1, read as the reverse complement.
TTATTGTCTGTTCCCCAACTGGTAATGTTATGTGTGTGTCTCCTATGGAGAACACTAGAAGCATAAAAAACATCTGATTAGTATGCAAAGGTAGTCTATAATCATTAAACAAAATCTGATTCCAAATTAAGACATGTACCGTTTGAAAAAAAAGGTGACGCCCACTCTGTGAATGTGATTGCCTACATGAAAGCAAAAGTGCTGAATATTATTATCGGTAATTAGCAATCTGGAACATTTTACTTAGAAAGTAGCAACATTCAGGGTGGGGTGTAATCATCTAAAAGGAGTTTTCACCCATCAGGAGAAGTTAGATGACAACAAAAATCCAACAAAGTCTTTTCATTCTGATTTCAACTTTTGTTTTCAAGTTTATTTTCTTTGTAAATATCATTACTGCGTGTTTCTGAATCACCATGTATACAACAGTATACTAGTATTAAATTATAAACTGATATTTAAATTTTGTTAAAAAAAACCCAACAACATGGTAAATAAATAACAAAGTAAGTTGACAAAACTTTCTTTAAGGTGTCTTAAATTTGATTTGCACTTAGCTGCAGGATTTAAAAGTATCCCCATTGAACTGAGTGACGTGTTGCTGAATTTAATACAAAACTACAAATGTTATTTACCATCTGTTAACCTGTAATGCTGTTTATGTTGATATTTACATATCGGGCAAGATGATGACTTTGTGATACTGGCTGCATAACAGTCATGTTAGTATGTCCCCCGATTGTGGAAATATGTATAAAATAACTCGGAGCAGACCAACTGTAATGATTGCTCATTAGCTTCCACCACCATCTCGGCTCACATAGTTTCCCAGCTACTCACAACGCAAGTGTTAGAGCCAAGATGTGGTCAATTTCTCAGCTGTCAGAGGTGATTTAACATTTCCTTGCCCTCCTTTCAGAGCATGACTAGTGCACACACTGATGTACAACTAAATGTAAACACTTAGCTCTTTCGCCACCCCAACCTTTGCCTTTTCCTTTAGGTTCTCTAAAAAAATTCCTATTTAAATGGGTTCAGTTTCTGGGCTTCTCCTTCATCAGGCCTTGAACTGCACTCTGTGCTATGAGGCTGGAGAGCGGATGTAAACACAGCTTTCAATTATAAATCAAACCCTAAAAGAGCCATGGTCTGCTGCCCTCGGGCTCTCTGCACAAAGGCCCGGCCTTTGTACCCAAACACCCTAAATCACACTGCTGGGAACTTCTAGTCAGCTATTCAACAGGATATATTCACAACCAACATAAACTCTTCAGTGATCTTGACTGTCAGAGTTATGCAGAAAATGTTATTATGATCTTTTGTAGTGTAGTTGGCTTCTACACCATCTATGAATCTATTCTTCTTCAGTAGAAAAGTAGAGGTTTGATAATATGAGACGTTGTATCAAATAATTTTTATTATATAATTTTATCAAACAGAGATATTCTGATATTTATGTGATATTCTGTGATATTCTGTGCCTTTCTGCCACTGCTATACTTAAGGCATATGTTAGCTTAGATGCTATAACAATTTGGTTTAGGTCAGTGAAATATTGTGTATTGATTTAAAAAATCAACTTAGATTAAAACATGTACAGTAAAAGACAACTGGACAACTCCAGACAAACTCTGTTGGAAAGAAATTATATGTGGGGGTATGTCATTAAAATCATGCAACTTCATGTGGCCCCTAGCCACCAGAAATCCTCAATTAAATGACACTAACAATGGTTCAGTTTAGTCTTAGAAGTGACTTTATTAGGGTTAAGGAAGGGACGTGATTTTGCATTGGATGTACTGATGTACTAGGTCCTTTCAGTGTTATGGTTTCAGTAATAAACACTTGTTGAAGTTAGGGAATTACTGTGGTCATGGTTAAAAGAAACCAACTTAAACAGTTGTTTACAGAAAAGTGATTTTAAATTCACACCATGTTTCTTCAGGCTGTAAAGCAACAAAGCCTCCTTCTTCTGTGTGTGGTTCAGTAGCAGAGCAAAAACAGAACGGAGACCTGGCCTCTTCAGAGACCAAGAGACTTCTATATTTGGTACATTGCGATAGCCCCCCAACACCCACAGACACACAAGGCACAATTTGTCATGTTCACTCACTTTAAAGTTGTGCAGTGATGCTGTGTCCCGACATGCGATTACTGTCACTTATTACTTCTCCAACATGGAGTTCAGACAGCCTTATTTTTATACTGACTGCTTGCACTCACAAGCTCTTAGAGGTGTTTTTAAAGGGTTAAATGCAGTTTTCCTCCTCGTATGCATGCATTTACTCTAATGCAACATCTGTACATCTTGCTCTGTATGTATAATTGAAGAGGGAAGCATCTATTTTTTTTACCATTGTATTTGAAATATACAATATATAGTGCTATTCTATTTAGTTACTAAGTGACTCCATCTACCTTCACTCATTTTCTTTCTCAGTTTGAAATTAATATGGGTAAAAATGGTTATTAGATTTAATTAATCATTAATACAGTATAGTTGTGAAATGCAGTACATCCTGGGTTACATCCTAGAGGAATGTTTAAGTGATCTTCAGATTCACTTGTTGACCTGCTTCTTTGCCTTCTATCATATTGATGAAAGAATACTCAAGCCCTCTTTTCTAATCTGTGGAAAGATCCGACAAGGTGAAGTGACTCTACTGCCTGCCTCTGACCTAGACTTCACACACAACACGCACACACATGCACACACAGCATCCCCGTGGAGAGAGAGATGATTGAGAGAAAGTAGACCTCCCACCATGCGGTGTCTTAAGTGGGCTGAAACCTCTCGTGATGTACATTCTCTGCTCCAGGTTGAAGAGTATACATATGCTTAAGATTTTTATTTGTGAGAGGTAGGACATGCTGTCCATGTCTCCTTTTTAAAACATTAAAAGCAAAAATGCTACTGTTCTCAGACATTTTAACGGGGTGACAACGTGTTTTTTAAAAAAGATGCAAAGGTTTTTGTATTTAACTGCATGGTTGAAATAAATATGAATATATTTGTGATTATGACATAGTTTTATTGTTGAATTTAGCATATGAGTTCAAATACTTTAGAGTTTGCATGGGAGCTGTGGGAATTCACAGACATTTTAATTTGCTTAACAACCAACATTTAGAATTAATGAAATAATCTATGATATAGTTTAACCACACCATTGCAGTGTTTGCCCATGTTGAGTGAGCATACCTTAAAACCTTATCTTGACCTTAGCTAAAAGCTAATGCAGTTTAAATAATTTTGCCAAACATAAACTAAAAACTAACTCTAGCAACTTTATAATCACAATAAAGATTTTGCATTCCTGAAATCACAGTCAAACCTGAGCAATCCAAGAAAAAAGAATCTTAGATGGCCTAAAACTGGTATTCTAGGCAAAGGCATGTCCTAACTAAAGTACACAAACTCTCTATGAGTGCAGAGATGATTTTCCATCAGTGCTGCTAGTTATATTACGAAGGTTGGAGCTCTTAAAATCAAAAGGCTGCGAGAGGCAGGTTTATGCACACTGTCTGCATGGATAAAGTCCATCTTCGAAAGAAAATGATGTTGTATTTTGTGTGACTGTTCAGGACAAGCGTTTGTCATTCATCCTTGTCATTGGTTGGTTTGTGAATTTCCACAGGCCCCCAGGTTTTCTCCTTGGCATGTTCAGATGCCAACACATATAAGGAAAAGAAAAAAGGCTAAAATGGACTATATTTCCCACTGGTAATGAGTGATGTGTTTGTTTGTCACTTCATACTTTTGCTTCAAAATTCTAAATCCACAAAGTAGCTAAAGCTAGCTGTAAAATTATCATAGTCACAAAAGGCAAAGGGATTTTTATCAGCAACTTTTTGGTGTTACTGTGGCAATATGGGAGTGAGAAAGATGGAGATACAGTCCAGGACAGAAAGAGAGGGTCAATAAGGGAGGAGCAGAGGGAATATTGTTTGCGAAGAGATGGAAAACGGGCAATTACTTTAATAAAGGTACATCGACAGGGCATCTTTTTATCATTGACCTTTTATGTATAATTCAAGCATCAGCTCCAACTACCCACCATCAGATGAGAAATTGTGTGATTGTGTGCCTTTACTGTGTGTGTGTGTGTGTGTGTGTGTGTGTGTGTGAATGCTTCTAGCCTAATGTTCATTCTCTTGTTCAGTATGGATTGGACTTGACTGTTTTATTAATGGATCAATTGTGTTTCTGCATCATCAACCTTTCAAAGCCCACTGAAGGTGCATCGATTTCTGCACAAAATACACACAAAAAGGTGGGATGAAGAAATGTGAATTAATTGATCTATGTTACAGGGGAAATAAGGAACAAATAGCCACTAAAAGTTCTCAGATTTAAAAAAAATTTACATCACATATTCACAATCAGCTGTATCCATACACTGTAAATTCTCATTTGGGAATTTAGTTGAATCAGCAAATATTTTTTAATCAACTTAACATAACCATACCATAACAAAAACTTTTTTTTTTTTTGCAAATACAGAGAAGTATAGTATGGACACATATAGTTCATAAAATCTCATCTGAAGCAGATGATCATGTAAAATAAAAACTATGTATATTTTCTTGTCAAGTTTTGAGAATTTGAGAGCAATTAATGAGAAACTTATAGATCCTGTCTTAAACCTGTAACTGGCTTAAATAAGGGACACTTACTGCTTTTGTTAAGGTAACATATATAGTGCACTTTATGATATGAATTGGATACTGTGACTGAATGAACAAGTTTAGATCAAGTCTGGTCCAGTCTGAGTCACATAGTGTTACATAATTCATATTTACAACTCTGAAGTTGATATTACGTGGGATCAAAAGAAAACCAAACTCATGCGTTATCCTCATATTCCCAGGATTTTTCTATGACCTAGTTTCTGGCTGCCTAGACTAAACAAGACTATGAGCCTGTAGCCAAGCTAGAAATTTTGTGAGTTTGCACTTGAAATAAGGTACAGTGGTACAGTGGTAGCTGAAATCAAAGAAGCATGCTAAAATACTGGCATACTGATCTTTATCTGACATTTATCTGACAAGTTCGCCAGGTTAGCATGCAAAATATGACTAAATAATAAGGTTGATGGGAATGTCAGTAGTTTATCAAATTTTTGGTCACAAAGCGATCACTGTAGTTATAATTATTCATCTTTAAGAATCACAAACTATTTCTTTGTTGTTAAGACATTTCACTGAAAATCATCACAGACAGAAGATCACAACAGTCAGCATGATTGACCATACGAAGATCATAAATGCTAAATTTAATGCAACCAACCCCCCAGTCATTGTTGTGATATTTCAGTGAGGACCAAAGTGGTGGGTAGATAAAAAACACATACACTGCCATTTCTAGAGCATCGCTACTATCATGTGAAAATAGTTTTATGAGGTGTATAGTGTTTTTACATTTCAGTCATTTATCCAACCAATCCACTCGCTATCTACACCACCTTTCCTGTTAATGGTTGCAGGGATGTTGGAGCTGATCCCAGCTGTCACTGGATGGAAGGCGGGGTACATCCTGGACAGGTCAGAGAACTCTATTTTATATTTACCACATTTCTGCAGTAAAAGACTGTATTCACACATACCTCACACATGACCACAATGACCTTATTTCAAAAGAGAGAGTAATTCCAACAAACTGCCAGGGGTAGAGCAGAAATGGTTATGGAGCCGCTGAGCTTATTTCCCATGAGTCTATTACTGCTGAAGTAGCCATAGATATATTCAAGCTTGAAGCAGGAACAGCATCATGTGATCCAAGGAGTGTTTTCATGATAGCTGGTAGTGCCACAGCATAACGTGAAATTTTATTGTTCTTTCATTTTGACCAACACACTTGAATTGAGGCCAATTCTGGGAAGCCCTAATGGTGTAAATTCACTTCCTGTCTCCTCACTTTCCTTCTCCCTGTCCAGCCTATTTACTGTGGTATTTTATGAGATTTCTGTTGAGAATGCCCTGCATGCAGCTGCTAATGGCCACTGTGAATGTCTAATCCGATGCATTGCTGTGGTCTCTTTCATCTTATTTGAGAATGGAGGACAAGTGTTTCCCAGTCCCCCTGTGGAGAACCTTGTTTTATAAGCCCAAATGAGAAGAAGAGGCTGCATTTGCTTGTTGTACAAATGGACATTTTATTAGGGCAGAGAATGGGTTTGGGTCACGATAGCAACACAGCTGATCAAATCTCAAACAATGAAGCTGCTCACTCAGCTCCAGGTCCTTGTTTAGTGATGTGAGTCCAGGTTTGTGTGATTGTGCATGCCTGCGGGTTTATATTGGCTGGATGTGAGGCTGTCTGTGAGACAGGGTGTGATCTGATCCATTAACTAAGTTACTATAAAATGTGACCACTATAGGATCCTATAAGGATATCAGTCATAAAGAGGTTTTTAGTGTTTTGTTATGCTCATCTTTACATAACATATTTCTGAAGTTCATTTAATAGATATTTTGATATCCCAGTCCCCCCAATCTTGTAACATATTGTTAATCTTGCCCACAGAGTAATTATTAGTCCTGTTTGAACAGTTTTAAATGAAATGAGCACAGTTTATTGTATACTTTCTAATAACTTGACAGAAGATTTACACCATTGTCATAGCTGTAATTGGCACAAAGGCTGGAAATAGGGGGCAGCTAGTCTGGCTTCCCTAGCAGCACCTCTAAAGCTGACTAATTAAGATATTTTTCCTGTATCTTGTTTGGGTGAACTGTATTAAAACACTTCTCCTGTCCACAGTCTGTACCCAATAAAGTATTTTTGTTGTAAAGGCAACTTCACCACAAAGTCCACTTAGCAGCAATTTCTAGAGCATTTCAATTTGGCCTTTCACAGATTTTACACTGATTTGCAGTTAAAAACTTGCGGTGTATTTTTGCAATACAATTTTGTATTTGTTTTTTTGACCTTCGCTGTGTCCAATAATAACTAAATCAACCAAAGCATGAAAACATGGATTCATGGAAATATGTTTTGTAACCCATCATTCTGCTAAATTGGCTGCTATTTGGTCATTTTGTTATTCAAGGCTTTTTGAGCACAAGTAACTGCTGACTATCAAACATCTAAACCATGTCCGAATCCCATAACAAGATAATATTGTTTTTCAGTGGTTGGGCAGAGTTTGGTACAATAATATTAGATTTATTTTTGCTGTCTCTCTGTCCCCCCATTTCATGGCCATAAGGCTCCATCTGCAAACTGAGAACAGAACTTGAACTTAAAATATTTCCCTTTTTTTTTCCAGCTTTATAGTAGCACTGTGACAGAAAAACAAATGAGTATATGATGTGAATGTGGCAGTGGGACATTAAGTGGTTAGAGGTTGTAAATCAGACACTGATTAAATCTGTCTGGGCCAGAGTTGTCCATTTGCCTTGAGTGCAAAACTGACCTGATTTGGGTGATTTTCCTGACAGGTCTGTATATCACTTGGGGTGTAACTGCACGGTGGCACATTTCACACCATTAGAGCTATCTGTGACTCTATTCTACTTCAAAGGTACAGTATCCTTGATAGCACTTATAAGACTTAAGAATCTTTCCACTGTAAATGGTGGGCATCATATCCCCTAGTCTGCATTCTGTCAGGACAAGGGGAATGTGGGAGTTGCTGACACGTTAGTATCTACTTTTCTCCTTGTATGTGGTCCTTTCGAAAGTTTTTTTTTCTACTGCTGAGTTTTCTGTTTTTGTTAAACATGGATTTAAATAAAATAAAGCACCACACGCTTAGTTCTTTTCTCTCTTGCAACACTTCATCAGGCAAGTGTTTTTTCTTCATTTTGAAAAGTCTGACCTGTCAAGGCTGGTTTAAAACTAAATACGTTTTCTCCTATTTTCTCTCTGCTCTGTGCTGCAGGGAGGCAGCAAGTCATCCTGCTGCAGTGTCTGCAGTATAAAGTAGAAATGGACAATGTAATGAATTAATCCACTTATACTCCGAAAACATTTTGCGCTGTTATTAGTTGATGTCAAAGAAGGAACTTGAAGTCATCTAGTGTGAAATGTTATAGGCTGCATGTACAGTAAGTACTATTTCTTTCTGCCAAAAGAATAATACAATTTAAGGCGCTGCATTTATTTTTTAAATAAATTTACTTGTATGATTTACTTGAGTTTTTCTATGACTAATAATTTCTGTTTTAATAATTAAGCATTTTGTTCACAAAACACTTTTATTTGTGCACTCTTTCTGAATAAAACACTATAAAACTTATTCATAACGTACAATAAAATACTACCTTTTACTTAAAGGTATACCTGTCAGGCATAATAGAGCGGTCGCTTATCGAGGCAATGATTATTAAAGTGTCGCAAACCAGTGCACTCTGGTGCCAAATCGATATAAAGACCATGCTCCGCAGTGGCGACCTTAGCTATAGGATCTTTACTTTTTGATCTCTGTTAAAAATATTTAATGAACCTGTCATGCCACAGTTGCTCTCGTGTTCTAACTTTGTGTGTGATTTTAATTTTGTTTTATATTTGTCAGTTTTATTAACATTAATTTTTGAATGCAGTTTTTAAATGATTTCATTTATGAAGGGATAAAACCTGCCCGAGTAAAGTTACTGAAACCTAATAAACCAATAACTGGCAAGTCTTTCACATCACTGTGGAGGAATTTTGGCCCACTCTTCCTTTGCAGAATTATTTTAATGAATGGTCTGTTTAGGTGTTGCCACAGCATCTCAATTGAATTTAAGTCCTTTAACTGGGCCACTCCAGAACCTTTTTGTTTTGTTTTTTCCAGCCGTTCAGAGGTGGAGTTGGGGGCATGTTTTGCAACATTGTCCTGCTGCATAACCCAAGTGCACTTAAGCTTGAGGCCACACCATTACACTACCACTACCATGTTTGACTGTTATGTTCTTTTTATTAAATGCTGTCAGTTTTACAGCAGATGTAACACCCCATGTGTGGGGGACACATGATGCATATACCGGTCTTCTACATTGCTACATGTAAAATGATGAACGTTTTTCCAGCTTGTCAGATCAAACTATTAACATATTAAATTCACACATGCCACCACATTATTCAGTAGTAAACTGTGGCTTATTGTAAGGTGTATCTAAACTAGCATGGGGGAATCTGCTAATTGTGTTGCCTAGCAACAGTCAAGCACTGTATAGTTTCAGATCTAGTT
>OMLM01013954.1:0-51592 GCA_900302695.1 Helostoma temminkii | reverse complement strand
TGCTTTTATAATTTGCTGATTTTGATTTGCATTAGACTACAGTACAAATCAACCTTTTCATGCATTGACTGCAGTGTTTTTTTTAACTGGCTTTTTTTTGCCTTCTGCTAACCTACATCAAAATGAAGAACCCTTTTATTGCCCCTGAAAGTCACCATGTGAGAGTGTTAGAGAGTTGCTACAGTTCACAAAGCAGTTGAAATCAAACTTCATTCTGTCATCACTAGTAGAATCGACCTAGTAGTGATCAAGCTTGCTTTTCATGCTATATGCATGTCATATACATCTGACTTTTCCTGTCAAGTGCAGACACCATAATTTGTGACCATTTAGGAAGACAGAATCTACTGTACTATAATTAGACAGCATGCATTTCATGTACTTTGTGCCGTTAGTTCTGAGATTTAGGATGCTAATCGAATCCCACAAAGCCTTAATGCTTTGTGGGATCCCACAAACCTCTTAATGCAAACTTTGATTGTGTTTCACTTGTCGTAAAAAGTGAGAGCTCGTCTGTCTGCATTAAATCTCCATAATGAAGGAAGACAAAAATGCCACAGCCATTAGCACATGGATTACAATTTGTAATTGGTTGAAGCTCATTAAGTTGAGGCTCACGTGCAGGAGGGCGATTATTAAAAGGAAAAACTGCCATATTTCTGCTAATATTGGATGTAACATCTGTTGTTTACTACGATGAGATGAGATGTCGCTGTATATATGCAGCAGTGTATAGTACTTAAAACCGCTGACATATAGGTATATATGGTATATATAGTGTGAACTTTACAACATGTGAATATTCTCTTCTTCTTCTTATTCTCGAACTTTCCCTGAATAGAAACTCAGTTTTAATATTTGTGGGATAGAACATATATAGATAGACATAGATAACAGATTTATGGATCCAATTGAAATAAAGTATTTTGTAAAAAAAAAATAGACAACTGTTAATTAGGAAGGAACAGCTATGTAGTGTAAGAACATAATTGTGAAAATCATTCAAGTTGATCAAACAAGGGTTTTTTGTATTTGGTTTCTGTTGATTGTTTTTTCACTTTGCAGCAGTTTCTAAATGATGCTTCTCTGTTGTCAAGATTTTTTCCTAATGTGCCTGTGTTTTGTCTATTAGCATTAGTGACTTCATAGATTTTTGAGAAAAGAAATTGAGTAGAAGGTTTAGTTTTCTAGCATGAATGCTATATTCTCCCTATATTAATAAGCCTAACACGCTAAGAAGCAGAACCCCAACTGTATACGTACTGAAAGCTTCAGGTTAGTATACAGGAAACGTCAGGTTTTATTTTTCTGTCCCAGTGCAACAGCTGCAAATATCCAGCAGTAACAACAGCTGACCTTGTGGGTCTTCTTGACAGTACGCTGTGTCTGTCTCTATTATTCTATAAATATAAGATAAGGGCCATGGCGGATCCCATGTGTAGCTGTGTGGTTAATTGAGACCTAGCATCAGTGACCCTATTGTATGTCCAAGCTTTCCAAACTGGTGCCTATCACTTGTAACTGCTAGCAGTGCAGCCACAGAGAGCTAACATCTGCCAAACTGAAGATTAATGACTGAGTTCTGTTGACAAGTCTCTTTTGGACAAAGGATGTTTGCTTTTAGCTGGACAGGAACCCAGGTCATACTTTTGTGTTAAATATGAAATGTAATTATTTGTTTTTCAATTACGTGCTTTTCATAATCCAAAATCACAAAATGCTAAGAAGTTTTATTAAATGAGACACAGTTCATCTCCCCTGCACCAAAATTAAACTGTAGTGTCAAATACAGGTACAATTCCCAAAGCGAATCGTTCATTTCTAAAAGCACTGTTTCTGTCAAGGTAGATTTGAATGGAGCTTTTAATTAATACTGCATAATGAGACAGTAAGCAATTGTATGTGTATTTGCGGTTGTGTATTATACATCAGTCTCACACACAGAATTAGCAGGGCATTCAAACATTTGTGAAGTTAATCTGAATAATTTAAAAAATCCCCCATCATAATCAAGCCTCTCTGCCCTTGCTTGCATCCAATATTCATCAATCAATAGTTCATATCTTCTTTTAGATCTCCACTTTCCTTTGAGTACAGAAACTTTTCTACATTCAATTATGACCCTCAGAAGAATATGCCCTCCGCTGTGACTACGTTCTGTTCATCCTTTCTGAATGCCATTTCCACCCACGGAAGAGGTGAGGAGGGGGGTGCAGTATCCTCAGGGGAGGCTAGCACAAATCCAAGTGAACAAAAACGCATCCATATTTGGCAGGGCTTTTGTCTCCCCTGACAGCTGAGTGTACCGAGGGGGGCCCACAATAATGAATTGGATTAAATGTGAAAGTAAGAAAGCACTGCTCCTCAAAGGCCAGGATTGGGGGGAGAGGTGGAGAGGGGGGCTGAGTGTCAGTTGGGTTGGGAGGTATGCTAATGTGTGTACAGTTTTAGCACAGAGACACATCAAACATGCCTTTTAAAAAATGCTGGCTGAGTTTAAAAGATTACCAATATAAAAATATAATTTCCCTGTTTTTATGCTTGTTAAATGAGCTTTATGGAAAACGACCGCTTCCTAAATGCCACCTCTGCTCTCTTTGTTGTGTTACATAGGAAGATAGGGGAAGAAATTCCCTCCCTCATGTGGAAAGACGAGCATGGTGCTGCATTAAGTCATATGCTGTAAATATAAAATGTGTAAATCACACACTACTCTAAGCTGACTAAAACACCTTATACCAAACAGTATAGTGCATGGTACAGAGTTAATTTAATCAGCCACCTTGCTCATTCTATATTCCATTACTCTACAAACCTTCAACGTGACCTGGAACCTCAGTGGATTCATTTTATTGCTGCACTTTAATGTATAAATCTCCCAAAGACAGAACAGCAGTGATTGTGATTTGCATTTTATTGAGCTTTAGATTGCACTGGGATAATGATGAGATGTGGGGGCAGTGTTAATGCTCTTAATGTCCACATCACTGTGCGCCCTCTTTGTCTTCTTAGTGTAGTCCTTATGAGATCTACTGTTTGTAATTACTTTTAGATACCCATAGCTCTGTATAGGACAAGGCAGGGTGACCTTGCTGTGTGCCAGTGAGAACACATTAATGCAGGCTACTGTAGAACTGAAAAGCATTTGCCTAAATGTACAGTGCTATATCATTTTGAAAACTATATTGTTTTCTAACGTTTAGAACTGGTCAGACTCTAAAGATTAAGCCCACTTCACCCTGGTAGCACTTGTGCTAGCCTTGTATATCTATATATAACAATGGTTTATGATTGACCAAAATTGTGCTTTGATAGAAATAAAATAATTAGCTGATAGAAGTGAATAGTTTTAACCCAACTGTAGTCAACCTTAAATCATACCAGTTACAACAAAATTCTTTATTAGTTTTCTCTTCACCAAAACTTTTCTATTATGAAACATATGGTGCACTAATGGACACACACCTACAATAAAAACTAAAACTAACTGCTGGCAGTTGCTAACAGGGATGTTTACATGTTTACAGACTTCTAAACCATTATTTCTCAGAGGAAAATTCATTTCTTCTTGTGCTCATGTCTGGTGATTGACAGCAAGCAAACAATTGCTTAATGCAGCGCCCATATAAGAGCACCCAACACAGCCGTAATCAAATAACAGTAAAAGTGAAACTCTGACCAAACCAAATTACAGCTTAATGTTTCCTGTCATTAATCATTCACCAACGTAGAAGTTGTTTTTTTTATAACGTACAACAGTGAATGGCAGTTAACAGCTTCCTGTGAAGGGAGGAAACAACAATGTTGGGTTCCAGCACAAATGATTGGTGCAAGTGTACAAAAACACTTGCCAATTTATGCTATCCATCATATTGTCAGTCAAATGTCAGATATTTTAAATTTGTTTAGAAACACTGAATAACGTGTCAACAGATGGGAATTCATCTCTCTCTGTGCAAGATAAAAAGCAGTGTAGACATTATGGCTCTAAGTAAACACGTACCTGTTCTTTTCAATATTTGTGCTTTGTACATTTTCAAAATATCATCTGCCACTGTCTAAGTATGTTTCCAATCCAAGGTCTCCATCATGCTACCTATACTAAATTAACTCTTTAGATGACTTATTTTAGGAAACACTGTGACAATGTACTGTTGAATTTTTGCTTGTTTATGAGTTTTGATACATATACGGAAGTATTTGGGCAATGAGATTTTATTATTTTGCCTTCATACACCACCATAATGGATTTGAAATAAAACAATCAAAAGCTCATGCTCTGTATTTGCAATCATGAAGGTGTTTCTTGATTGTAGATTTTCATGATTTTGACCTTCTTCAGAATATTCTTGACTTCTGTTTTTTTTAACCAATGAAAGGATTCTGTGATTATCCACTTTAGTTGTCTTCTGGGGTTTTAAAAATGTACCAAACTGTTAATTTTGTCACTTCCAAGGTTTTTGCTATCTCTCTGGAAGATTTATGTTGTTGTTTATGTTGTATGTTGTTCAGCCTAATGATAGCCTCATTTACTTGCATTGAGATGTCCTTGGATTTCATACTGGTAGCTCCAGTCAAACAACTGCCAAATGACAACTTAATACCTGATCAATTTTAGACCTTTATCTGCTTCATTTGTCTTGAAGTAATGAGAAAATGGACTGCACCTGGTCAATTAACTAGTCAATTGCCCAAATACTATTGAGCCCCTGAAAATGTGGAACCTCTTAAAATAAAACTGAAAGTCTACACTTCAATAACATGTTGTTTTATTTCAAACCAACTGTGGTTGTGTATAAAGGCAAAAACACAAAAACGCTGTCACTATCCAAATACATCCAGACCTAACTGTAACTCATTTGTGGACCTGGGGTTCTAGTTTGTGCACATATAAACACAATTTAATGTAAAAGAAAGTACTCCCTAGATTTATATGCAACTGAACTGCATTAATTAATTAAAAACATGAATTATTAATGATGAATGAAAGACTACATTTTTAATGGTATGGTTTGTTGTAATTGGCCACTTAAAGCATTTTACTTAAAATTAAAGGAACATTTATGTTGTGGATCAAATATTTTAGTGTTGATGGTGTACATTTAACTAATATGTTCAGTATCAAAGTATTCACGACTTGCCATATACAAAATAAATTGTTTTTTTGTCAGATGAACAACAACATATAGCTTTTTTCACCATACCATTATTTATTTAAGAAACAACAAACAAACAAAAACATGTGAGCAATACTAAGTACCCCTTTCAATAGTGTATAGATCCGCCTTTAGCAGCAATAACTTTAAATGATCATTTCCTCTATGAATTTATCAGTTTTTCCAATGGCTGTGAAGAAATGTAAGAAATTTTGGCCCACTATTCTTTACAACATTGCTTCAGTTCAATGAGGTTTTTCGCCATTCACTTATGCACAGCATTTCAATTGGGTTGAGGTCTAGACTTTGACCAGGCCATTTCAAAACCTTGATTCTTTTAGTTTTCACCCATTCTGATGGAGGTTTACTGGCGTGCTTTGAATCATTGTCCTGTTGCATGACCCAGTTTTGACCAAGCTCTCAGACAGACTGCCTCACATTTGCCTCTAGAATACTGGTATAAATGGTATAAAGAGGAGTTTATGGTTGACTCATTGACTAAGGTGCCCAGGTCCTGCAGCTGCTAAACAAGCCCCAATCATCACCTCTCCACCATCATGCATAACAGTGGGTATAAGGTGTTTCTGCTGAAATGTTGTGCTTGTTTTTTGTCAAACATGGCACTGGACATTACACTAAACAGCTGCACTTTGGTCTCATCTGTCCATAGGATATTGTTCCAGAAGGTTTGTTCAGATGCAGTTTTGCAAACCTCAGTGCTTTCATGTTCTTTTTAGACAGAAGAGGCTTTCTCCTGGCAACCCTTCCAAACAAACTGCACTTGTTCAGTCTTCTTCTGATCATGTACTTTTAAGATTTAAAATGCTCAGTGAGGCCTGGAGTGTCTGAGATGTAGCTCTTGGATGTTTTGTATTTCAGTCGGGGGAAATGCTGGGATGTCCACTCCTAGATTTGTAAATGTCTTGAAAGTTTTCCACTTGTAAATATTCTTTCCCTCTGTAGAATGTTGAACTCCAAATTGTTTAAAAAAGGTTTTATATTCCTTTTTGGAATTCATGTATAGAAACAATTGCTTCTCTAAGACAATTTCTTATTTATTTGGCTTTTTGTTAGCCTGAATGTTCCAGATCAACAAACTGCCAAAACCTCTGTGTTAAAAACCCTCTTAAAATTTATAAAAGCAGCAAAGAGTTGAGTTTCATTGTCCACGTGTTTTTTTTTATTTTTTTGGCTTAATTTCTGATAAAATAAATATTTACCAAACTAAACTAAAAATTTAAAGCGGGGGCACTAATATTTGCATGTGACTGTATCATATGTTAATAGAAAATGCAGTCCAGTTGGAATTTATTGACAAATAAGCAAAAATAACTACAAAAAAGAACATCAGAGAAAATGAATTCATTGCAAACTGCAAGTGGCCCCTTGTTAGGTGAATGTAAACAGCCTATATTCATTTAAGCCTTTGAACAAACAAGCAGTGTCAAAGTGTGACGACTACCTCATTATGATTTTTAAAGCTGTCACATTGAATTCTCATTTTTACTCGCACATCCAGTTTGTGAAGCTTAATCCCTAGGGGGACAAGAGAGACAGATGATCTGACACTGATGGAAGTGCTTGTTTGTTGCTTTTTGTTGTTTATAGCAGAATTATACAACTGATAGATACCACACTGACATTTTACCAGGTGCAGCTTTAACAAAGATACTATCATTTGCACAACTACTGTTAAGACTCTGAACACTACACAGGAAAAACAGAACACCTGTTGTGCATCCTTATGAAACCCTGTCTGCCAGAAATTACGTACACATTCCCATACAACTGTAAATGGGATGCAGATACTATAATGCCTGAATGGAATATGCTCTGATACAACACAGTGCTATATTTAGTAATGGAAAGAGAGTCACAATGAGGTGGATGGGGTCAATGGTGGGTTTGTGACAGACCTATCTGGACAACTTCAGTAGGAGTAATACCAGACATTACATGCTAAAGGCCTCCACAGATATGGTTAAAGTATACTGGAATTGCATGATATTTCCCTCAGGCTGCAATACTCTTGACATCCCTGGGGGAACACCTCTCCTCTGTGAAATTTAAAGGTTATGGCGGTTTCAGTCTCTCTCTCTCTCTCTTCGTATCTCTCTCTGTCAGTCCCTCTTGCCACTGAGAAAAGAACATGAGCTGATGGCCTACTGAGAATATTGTTTTCTGTCTCTAGGCCCCTATAGAGCATTTCCAATGCTGCCCTTGGAAGTGCGTTGAAAGGCAGCTCACAGCGTGGCAAAACACACAACATGCTCTTGTTGATGCCCTTGGTGCCTCTCAATATGCAGACCATAGATAATTGCATTCACTGCACAGTTGGTACTGACTTCCTTGCCCATCTTTTGAATGGGTACACTGCCTCATACTGTGCTTTGTGTTATGGTCTCTTGGTAAACAATGAGTGCTGCAATTGATGGAGGAGGAAACATGGAGGAAATCTAGACACTAGAAAGGAAAGATGAGCCTAGATATTTCCTAAGAAATAACATCATGTTTTGGTGCACAGTTAGTGGTATACAAACACACAGGACACAGTTTGAATATACTACAGTTGTTATAGCACAGATAACAAACTCCACTTACCCACTGCTGCATCTCAGCAGGGGAAATAGGGTATCTTCTCAATTTGTTGACTGTCAGGTGAACTGCTCATTTATAGCGAGCTATATGTGACACCATATGGCTGGTGTCACATTTGGGAAATACTGGTGCACGGTGGTGAAATATAAAGACTGGTTTTGTTTATTTTTGCTTATTTTAATCAAATAACTATTAACCAGAATGCACAGCACAAAAATGATGAATGGATGCGTTAATCTATTGCGATACAATACTAATACATCTAGGCTTCATACGGTTTCAACTGATATAGCTTAGCTACTTTGTGTTTTTTTTATCATGACTTATATCTGGGTAGAGATGAACAAAACAACAATACTGTTTACCACAAAAGAGTATAATTTTATTTACTGGCAGATATTTTAATGTCCTTATTATATCATGTTAATGTTAATGTAATACACCACTGTCTTGCAGAATGTCACAAAACACTGTAATAAATACTGGCATCAGTGTAATAAAGCTTGTCTTGTATGTAATTTCCTTTATCAGACAAAAATAGACACTGTAATCTAACTACTACATCACAAAATATTAATTACATTACAGAATGAGTTTACGTTGAGAGGATTATATAAATTTTACCCACTGTTGTACTTGTTTAGCTTAAAATAATAAAATAGTAGTTTGACATTTTGGTAAACACACTTATTTCTAGTCCAGAGTTGAATGAAACTGCTAGCTTGAGTCTCCCCATATTGTCAGCAACAGTTTACCAGTGCCTCCTAAGCTCTTTAGTCAACACAATGCATTTAGTTTAATTTGAAGCAGAATGATAAAACAATATGTTTTTTGGGACAGCCAGGCTAGCTGTTGATATAATAGAAGCTAAGCTACATTACCACATTAACTCTGGGCATTAAAGTGATAAGTCTGTTTTCCCAAAATGATTTATTTTTCATTGTCAACATCACTGTCTCTTAGCAAAAATGAAATGGTCACTGTGTCTCTAGTGACCTCTAAAGAACCTGTTGTTAAGTATAGTAAGTAACACGTCTTGTAGAAAAAGTTAGCACCTTGAAAAGAAGGTAGTTTTCTCTAACAACATTTACAGTCAAGTTCTAGTTTACCCAAACTTCAGAGTGACAGATGTTTTAAATGAGTAAACATGTCGAGGACTATCAGGGGATAAATGCTGTAATGTATTTTAAGACTCACTAGCAGCAAGAGTATAAATAAATTTATGTGTTCATGATAAATGTCATAAACACAGAACGTGTGGTATACAGTTTTGTCCAGCAGCATATTCTTAAAAACAAGTAGTGAATTTATGGATAACTAATTAAAAGTGCTGTATTAAATATTCATTATCACTTTTAACAAAGTTTACAAAATAGATTGTGTTGCTCCAGTTATAACTGTGCCTCAGGAGGCACTTGCAGTTTCTAAAAGCATGAATAAATACTATGTAATATAATGTGCACATAAATGTAGCCAAAGTTGGAGATTGTTTTTACTATATATTCAACAACAGATAATATATTGCTCCTGCTGAATGTCAGACTATTGGTATAGGCAGTGTTTTAAAATCCAGTGGTTATTCAAACAGGCTGGTTGACTACAAACTTGTTTGCAGCAGCAGTACCATCAGCCTGGAGGAAAGGCTCCACTGGGGATGAGGGATAAACACACCCATGCATACATATGGTTATTTGAACTTTGATGGTACTTACAGATGAAAAGTCTGCTGTTTAGTTAAAGTTGGATTTACATATAAAACACGCTCACATCCTGTAATAGAGAAGAGCATCACAACTAACCAAATTAGCCTCTGTAGATTCACTGTTTTTACCACAATCTAAATGGTTTTGGAAAAGTACACAACCCCAGTCTTTCTCATCACCTTTGTGTGGATGCACAGCAGCAGGTGGTAAAAATGAGCATGCTGCATTCACTTTATTGATGACATGTTTCAGGATTTCCAGACACTGATATTTCCTCCTGCTGACATTTAGAGTTTACTTATGTGCATTGAAAATAGTAACAAACTAAACAATTTCCCTACAGTATAAACTAAGAAACTGGAGACAATATTACAACAATATTAGTGTGATATTAGAACTTGTAAAATAGAATTAACAATTTTATAAACAAACTGTCATAAACATGATGGTAAATATTCATATTGGTTGCATATTATAATTAATTAGTGACTATTCACTGTGAATGCACCAAATGTATGTAACATATAACATGCATTATGGGAGACTCAGGGACATACAATGACTAGATTGTTACAATGTTTAACGGACTCAGTAAGCTTTCAAGTGAAGGTGCGTATCGCTAAGTTCATCCTGCTAAAAATACTATCTAAAATAAAAATTAAATAGACCATAGTAAAGTACAGTTACACTCATTCTGTTCAGTTGAATAATTTGATGACAGTTCGTGTATAAATTTATGAACTTTTCTTAGCTGCAGGGTAAGCAGGTTCACATTTAAAGATTCATAGTGACTGACACTGGCTAAATAGCTGCTGCCTAAATCTGGCTCTCACAGGCTGATTGTTGACTGCAGTTTCATTTAAATATTTATCATATGCATATTAGAGCCCTAAGGGTAGCATTTGAAATTACAACAGTCAGTCCACTAATTGCCAAAAATGCCACACAAGCTCTGGGATCTAGATGTTCCATTTTATTATTAATGAGGCAGAGAGTACAGTTTGACATTTATGTTGGGCCTGTGGATGCAAATGAGCCTCTGTCCAAAAATGAAAGTGCATGCACTGGTAATCAGATTTGTGAGGACAGTTGGTTTAAAGAAGTACAGATTCTTGTTGGGTTTTCTTCTCCTTTTGAATGCTATTATTTAAAAATCTAATTATAACGCAGATCTCTATGTTTACTTAAACTAATTTACTTCAGAAGTCATTGTATACAAGTAAGTGGTATTAAGGACAAAAAAAAAAAGTTTGAATATTCAAGTCTTCCCAAATCCAACAACTTGCACATCTCCCCAGTGTGTTTCCCTTTATCTTTTCAGCTCTAGACAGACCACTTGTTTGCATTTTCCTCAAATTCAGACACCAATAGATATCCTAATTCATTCAGAACCAAACCACGACTAATGGCAGTGTGCAGGTAATGTCCAAAATGATGAAATATAGCACAGACAAAGGCTTAAAAGGTCATTTCTAATGCGGTCTCTAATGGGCTTTCCATATGTTGTTAGCTATGCCACCTGAATTCCATCAAGCCAACTAAGCGAGGGGAAGCTAGCCCCTTCCATAAACATCTGCCTTTAGAGTTAGCCTGCAGAGGGTGGGATTAAAGTCTCCCAGGGTTTCTGACAAGATAACTTGTAAAAGCTTGGCTGAGGGTCAAAGGTACCAGATATCAGATGAGGTGCATTCCTCCAGTGAACTGTCCTGTAAAGATATATAAATCACCTAGATTGCTGCCGTTGCCCATTTATATCTGTCCATCTCTGGGCTTTTACAGTTTTTTTGAGCCTGAGAGATTCACACAAACAAATCCTCTTCTGTAGCTCCCTGAACTTTGCAGCTTAGTGAAGGGAGGAAATGAGGACAGGGGAGCTGCTGACACAGTGACATTGATAAAGTGCTCCACCAAGGCCTTAGACCACTACAATTTAGGAGAGATTGATTATCCAATTAACATCTGGCATGGTGGGGAACGTCACATGTTTGGAGCCGCACTAACAAGAAGAAACTCTGTGGTCATGCTCTCTCTGTACATTACGCAATTCCTTATCAAGTGGAAAGATTGTGCGCAGGAAAGGATAAAAACAGGGTTTCCACAGAGTGCTGAGGATATTTGGTATTTTCATTGTCATTATCAATTTGAATCCTCTACAAATCATCACAGTTTGGTTACTTTGTTTGTCCAGTGATTTTATGGATTTATACTTTTTACGGTCAAGGTTAAATACAGTAGTTTCTCTGAAAAAGGTTGCAACCAAGTTTGCCTAATCTGGGAGCCAAATCATTTACCTCAACTGTAAGAAAATAAGCCATATTCAAAGATGGATTCCTCAGGTTTAATTTCAAATCAACTCAAAGTTGAACCACCACCCCCCTCTGTAATGTATACTTCACTCACACTTATAAGGACACAATACACTTTATCTTAATAAAAACATATTGGTGTAAAATGACAGTATCATCTTGAATTTTACTGGACAGCCTGACGTTTACTCAATAAAAGCTGTAATGTATTGGTGTCCCTGCTTGTGTCCGCCTGAAAATGAGATTAAGAGTACTCCTCATTGCCAGTATTCATGGTTGTAATGCCACATTACACAGGTCATTAAGCTAGCGGGATAATGAATGATTAGTCGGGGACCACATTTGATCTTCCCTTCACTCTGTTGTTGAAGTAAATTTGTGTCAACACAATGGCAATAAGCCAGTCTATGTCAAGTCAGCCATTCAAAACCAGGATTTAAAATCTATTGTGTTTCAGCACGCTTGATGTATGTGGGGGAATTCAGTTCAGATGCTGCTAATGACTTCCAGTGGCGACTGCATGTGCAGTTATTGGTTTTCTGCTTGACATTCATATTTCCATAAAAGCCTAAAGGTGGAATCTTTTTACCAGTGATGCTTTGACTGGAATATTGATTTATTTTTAGAGATAGAAAAGTATCGACACATAGTAGAAAATATAAATCTACCATGTTGAACATGCCCAATAAAATTATTTTGACTTTCATGAATTCAGGAAATGATTTGATCACTTTACATTCATTCAC
The DNA here is from genome assembly GCA_900302695.1 of Helostoma temminkii. Taxonomy (NCBI): domain Eukaryota; kingdom Metazoa; phylum Chordata; class Actinopteri; order Anabantiformes; family Helostomatidae; genus Helostoma; species Helostoma temminkii. The sequence goes on along the minus strand of OMLM01013954.1, from coordinate 39,083 downwards.
CAACAGAAGTGTGAATATACATTTTTGGCCAGTGAAAACTTGGGGAGTAATGATTTTTATATGGTTGTTATTATCAGCTGGTCTGGTCTGCTTATAGCTCCAAAGACCTGGGCTTAAAACAATGGAATTTATTACAATCCCAAACAGCTTGCAGCCACCAATATTTTGTATTTAGATTATTGTAATCCCTTTAGAATCTGTTACTCCTTAACTATTCACATCTTTCTCTGGGAGCAATTAAAATGAGCTCTTGAAGCTCTGGTCCAACTGGAAGCATTAGCAGATTTATGAGATCAAAGGCTGAGCTCAAATATACCACAGTGAAATGCATTTTCAGGCATGGCTCCTTCACAACACACACCCTTTCTTTTCTAAAGCACAATATTGATTTGGTCTTTATTGTTATTAAAGAAGGTGGAGAGAAAGAAAAGGAAAACCAACATTTTAATTCTAAAGAGATGCAACAGCTGAGAGCAACAAATGTTGAACAGTGCAGTCAAGAGCAGAAAAGGAACAATTTGAATTCAGTCACTGGATCCTCAGCACTTTGCATTTAATTTCCTCACACAACCCCTGGCAGTGTTTTCTCATACATGTGGGTGATATGTAATTTGGTCTAGCAATAGGTGAGAGCGTGACAAGTCACGGATTGTGAATTTCTACAAGCCTGTGGATGCTTTTTCTTCACAGCAAGTCTTTCTACCCTTTATTTCTTTTCTTCATTGCTCATAAACTGTAAATCTGCAGACGCAGAACACTAACCCTGGCCAATATTTTGCAATTATGGCTTTGGTCTTTATACTCCTTACTACTGGCTGCATGTTAGAAACTCTGTTGATCCAAAACAAAATAGCTTTGCTTGAGTCTTTTTATGACTCTGCATAGACTATAAGCCAAACACTTCATCTAAAAGTAGAAATGTTTCCACTTTGGCCTGCCAGATGTGGATTTTAAATTTCCCCAATAAATAATTCAATGTTTTGATTGTTTTCAGCCTTGAAGTGAAAGAAAGATGGTAAATTACAACAAGTCTGTAGCTGGTAAATTTGGCTGTGACTGGTAACATTTTTGAAGCAGGCCAGAACTTACTGATCTGCAGAAGCATTTTTGTTTTGTCCTCATGCTAAAATTCTCCCGTGGTTGGGGGAAAAGTTTGATTTTGGTCTTCATTGTCCACTGTGGCTCCCTAAATCAAAAATCAATTTCTACCTCTTTCATCCTGTGGCACAGAGGGGATGTTGTGTGCTGCCTCTCACTAGTTTGCCACTTGAGACATGCTACCACTGATTAGGCTAATAGCACCCCCTATCTTTTTCCAGTCCTCGCCATACCTAAAAGTTAACTGTGCCCGGATCATCCATTTGTCTTTGTGTAATGAAATCTCAAGGGCTACACAAGCTGTAGCTCCCCATCACAGGAGCTATTAAATACAAAGATGCCGGTTTCTGTTGAACTCTTATCACTGGCCTTGTTAATCCCAGACCTCTTTCACTCTGCAGCCCAGTTGACACACTAACGTAATAACTCTAAATCAATGAGACGAGCGGTGGGATTTAACTGGGAAGGGCTGGAGTGTGGTTGAAAAAAAAAACTGTAAACAAACCAAAGGAGGTGTAATTGTATGAGTAAGCTCTTGCATTTTTGTATTCCTGCTGCTTATTTCTTCAGTAATTTAATGCTATTAAAGAGACACTTGGGGTTGAATTACAGAGGATGTTCTGACTTTAAGCACCATGTGAGTGGTGTAGCCTGAACAAGCACAGTTTACAAATTAACTTTTCAACTGAGGCTTCCGAAATTCTAATTATATATAATAGGTATTTGTTGTAGACTTGTATACCTATAATTTTATTGATTATTTACTCATGAACAGACTGCTACAGTAGTTTTCACTTTCTGAAAGCATAAACTTAACAGCATGACAGACACTGCAAATGTTGAATGTTGCCAAAGTACAAACATCTTCCATTTCCAGCCATTGATAACCAATGCTATAAATCATACAGATAACATACTATAGTGAAGTTGCAGACAACGTCTCATTCTAATATGTCATTCAGACTCTGCAAAGGCAAATGTCCATCCAGTAGCTCAAAGTCAAGCAGTCACATTTCAGCCTGACTTTACATTTAACTTCTTGGACCTTGTTGAAAGTATCATTAGTCAGATAAGACAACCTGATCCTCCCCTGATGTTATTAATGACCCATTCATGTCCTTGAGGAATAGTTAGCCTTTTCCTCCATCCTTGATTAGATAATAACAATGGTGATTGTAATGGACTCTCTTCACTTCACTAATTACTTTGTGCCATTAATATACAATAGTGAGCTCCTGCAATCAGCATTGAGAGCCAGGCAGAAACTACTAATTGGATCTGTAAAATCTATTGCTGCTTTTTTATTCTGCATAAGCACAAAAGCTTGGATTCACTTCATCAAGTCAGTCAACACAAGCAAGATGATGTAATGCAGAGGATTAACATAGTCATTCCATGCAGCTTAATTCAGACCAGCGGCTCATCAAGAAACAAATGGAAATGTCTTCTATTCCAGTGGGCTTTGGTGTAACTTGAATGCACACCATGAACCACCAGTATAACCTTTGCTTGCTTCCATCAGAAAGACCCCTCTCCATGTGCAAATCATGATGAATGGTACTGTGGTCGAGATATAAGTGGCATCATTTCACCACCTGCATATGCAGAAAACAAGCTTAGCCTGGCACTTTGCAAATTAGCTTCAGTAGTAAGAGGATGGGAGTCAATCTTACACTGCACTGTAATTCCATTAATTGATACTTTTTCCTCATACAGAAGAGGAGGTGCTCATGTCCCACAATAATGATGAATTCAAAGGGCGCTGGTGGTCAAGAGGTGTTTATTTCATGGGCCCTGACAGCCTTTTCATATCAGGACATGATATAGAGCCCTGACCTGGGGATATTATGCTTCTGGAGTGCAAAGATATCGCTTCCTTTTGAAATCCAGCAGACCAGCAAATGCAGGAGCTGTGAAGCGGCTAACCCCTCTGTCTTGTGTTTCAGCTAAAAAAAAAGGGGGCCGTTAGTAAAGTGTCATCAAAAGCAGCCCAAAAGTCAGAGATTAAACCAGTCCAAATAGGTCAAGCTTGCCTGACAAAAGAGGGAGTGTTTGAAACCCATAGCTCATCCTCTACCTCCTTCAAACCAAGGTGATTTATTTGACATTATATAGGGCTACATTATAGTTATAAAGAGTTCACTGGAGGGAAAAGGATGTTTTGACTTAAAAAATTACTGACCTTGATATTGATATTGTACAGTGTGTGTTTGTCTCCCACATTTTTAGCCATGCAGCGTGACTCTAGGCATGTTTCAGTGAAATGTCTCAACAACAGGCATTGCCATGACCCCTCAGTTGATATTTATTTCCCCTGAATACATTGCAACCACTCCGCTGAATTTTCTTTATCACATACAACTTATCACAACAAAACGTGGCTTATGACCAAATACCTGCAAAACTAAAGTACGAACTTTCAGGACAAACCCTTAGAACTAAGTTTTTTACTATTTTGATATTATGAAATGTTGGGATTTAGCTCAGTTTATTTCAGAGCCAGAGAGTTCAGAGAGATTCTTAGGTGGTGTGTCACTTCAAAATAATTTAAGAAAAAATACTGGTTGCATTATGCTGCACTACCCTGAACAGTGAGGGAATGTTTTCAGTATGAACCTCAAATAGCCACTAAACTATATCCTTATGAGCAGCTCCCAGCAAATCAGCAGTAGGGGACAGTCCACACTGCATCATATCATACGCTCCGGTGAAATGTCAAATCATGAAACCTTCACTCTTTCTTGTGCAAACCACCACCCTCCACTTCCAGCACACTTGTAATCCAATATCCATTCCAGCATGGAAATGAGAAATAACAAGATTAGGAAACAATTTATATGAATCGTCTCATGTTCACTCACTGTTTACACTTTTTCAGGAGGGAAAGACGACTGTGGTCTCCATGGAAACTGTGGATGGCCAATGGTGGGTGTTTTCTGCCTGACCGTATGACGTGCTGCCTGTTGAGATGATTATTGAAGTTGGCAGCTGGAGTGTCTACCCATAATTTTCATAGCAAAGAAAGTATGAACCAGGAAAATTGCATTACCAGAGAGATTATTTTAGCTTCTCTTACACAGGCTAATGATGTTTGCCTTTTGGTTGTGCACTCCCTTTTTAGGTATGAATTTGTTTATACATCAAACACAGAGCTGTATATAAATATATATAACTGATATCACTGTGGTTGTTATTGGCAACTTGAATCCGTTTTATGTTTCTCAATGTTCTGTGGTTTTGGATTTGCATTCACATACTCTTTCCAAAATAGCACATCTGTACTTTTACTAGTTTTATTGTCTGCAATGCATGTTGTGTTTTTTGAAAATAACAACACAAAAATAGTTTATTACATAAGGTAATAGGCACATACAGCTAAGTCCTAAGGAAAGCGTGCTGCTCTCTGTTCTGGGCAATATGAGCAGCAGCCTTGAAACTACCTGTCGACATTGATCAGTTACATGGCAAGCTTTCTCTGAAATGGGATTTGCAGTTATTAGAGCGAGAGGCTGTTAGATGGAGAAGCCTGTCGTCCTCTGCCTCTCACGACTCAGGTAAGCCCTGAGGAAAATTGCCCCCTCCTTACTTGTCCACCAGGCACATCAGCCCTAGCCATTACTCGAATATCAAGTCAGCAGGCTGGTGTGATGTATTGGCTCTCACCTGTGTGCTCTCAAGAAGAAATAATATGGCCAATCAGTGCCATAGCTGTGTAAATTAGGACATCCTACCATACTGTAGCTGCATTTGAAAGGGAGCACTAAGTAAGGTGTGGACAGGTGGGAAGAAAAAAAGACATTAAAGTGTGGAGGACTTGATAGAGTTGTTGATCACAAATGGCACAGCACTACAACAATTACTGCACTTTTCCCAATAAGGATTATATTTGGCTTTCAGAAAATGACCTAACATTTGGATGCAGGTGTTGAAACTGGACGCCTTTTGATGTCAGGCACCAAAATGCCAACTGCTGTCTGGTACAATGGCAGCAAAATGACGGCTGGTACAATGCTTGTTTTAGCTCTAAATAGACCAAAATGCTTGACAACAACTGTGCAGCCAAAGTGATTTGGTTGACATCTGGGTTAGGTTTAGGGTATAAATAAACACGGTAAGATTTAGTAAGAATTTTGCTTTTCATTCTTATGTCATACGTGACAAACATAACCTTCACACCCATTATGTTCGTCACAAGACTGATAGCAATAACATCAGAAGAAAATTGTCCTACAGGGCTCGAACTCCTTTTTTCTTGTGGGAAAGTCCTCTCGTTTATTGTGCCACACATCCATCCCAACCTCCTCCTGACAAACTTTGACAGTATTAATAGTTGGTGGTTAATAATGGTGGTCATGCTGTTCACTGCAGCTGTCAGTCAAATAGTAAGACATACCTATTAATTGTTTTTGAAGCTGTTTCATGCAATCTACAATGTAGCATACAGGAGGACAGTCTCAACTCTTCCTGCACACATCATTTTCAGCTGCTTAAGGCAAGCATTTAAGAAACTAATATTCAAGGGAAACACAGTCCAATCACACAACAACATCGCTGCTTATAATAATAAGCTCATAGTAAACTTACTGCTCTCTCTTGTGAAAATATGACATGATAATGCACATCAATTACAGACCATAACAGCTCAAGGGTATTCAAGAAGTGTGGGGGCTGTAAAAGAAATTATGAGTTAAAAAGTTCTTTTAGTGTTGTTGGTTTTTAATAGTGGGTATAGATTACAAATTTAAATAGAAAGGTCTAGTTATAATCATATTTTTCCAGCTGTATCTTCCAGTATAGTCTGAACAAACAGATTAAGGCACATGTACCTGAGCAGCTGAAAGCTACAGTGCACTTTTCTGCTTCAATTACCTATATCAAATATAATTCCTTAAACTTCATGAATGAACATCTACAGTTATCTCTTAACTGTTGACATATAAACGCAGTTGTCTAAATCCTGGAGAGCAGTTTTCACTGGTTGAGCAATTATAAATGTTTTTTTTCACCATGCAAATTATTTTTCACTCATCAAAACGTGTACTCCTTGGTCAACTAGCTTGTTTACCATTTTTGATTAGGATATTGGCCAAAGCATTTATGACAATGTGAAACACCATAAAATAAAATTGCCAAAAAATACCGTATAAATGAATAATAATAATAATAATAATAATAATAATAATAATAATAATAATAATAATAATAAATAAAATCTGACTTTTCTGGTTTTGAGATGCTGAAGAACAGACGGAGAACAAAATACTAATGTATAAAAGTAATTTCTTTTGGCAGTTACATTTAAGAAAATTGTGAGGATTATGTTTTGAGGCATTTATAAGGGGTGCATGATGGGTGCACAAAGTCCAGCACACACAAAACACAACACAAAAAATCTGACTTTGCATACTGAGATCCATGTGTATTTCTTTTAGTAACAAAAGTGCTTTAGTGAATAAAATACTGAAAGGTCATGAAAAACATACACAAAAAGTGTTTTTAGGACCCAGATTCATTGACATCACGATCTCCTTTTGCAGGAATGACCTAAGCACAGCAGGAAAAAAAACACTACTAGTCACACAACCATATACAAACAACATTAGCAATATTAATCTAAAAACTGTGAGAGTTAAGTCTCTGTTCATTCTCATGCATTGCCAGTATTTCTCTAAACCTCTTTTCATACTTCCCATCCAGTTGCTGTCTTTAGAAATCCCCCTGTCCTATAGACCCACACAGCAGGTAATATCTCCCTGTGGCTGCCAGTTCCAATGTCTTTCACACCGACAGCACCATCAAACAACATCAGAAAGCAACCCTGGGTGTGTGTTCATCTATTTGCCAGGCCCCTCCACTGTGGCCCTGCTCCACCATGAGGTGGGCACCTCCTATGACTGAAGAACCCATTTAATCAATGGCAAAAATTACAGTAGTCAAGACCAACTGGCGCCTGCTCGACACAAACATCTTTGGTGTCTATGTGGGGGCCTGTTACCCCATTGCCTACCCTGCGGCCCCCTTACTGTGAAGGGGAAAGACTACCATTCGCCTGCACAAACACTGTGACTTATGATTGACGGCGCTGTTGTGTCACATCTCAATGAGGGAAGGTCACATAGTTTACCGTCACCAAGCTTTGTAAGAGTGCTTTGTAAGAGAAAAGTCATGAACTTGAGTTTACCTCCACATGGTGATTTGTTGATGAAACTGCACGTTGTACTATTTGTCTTGACTTTGTTTTTCTGCTTCATGTGACATGAATGACAACAAGCCATTACATTTGTAAATAGATTCTGTCATTACTGCTCACGTTTTGATATTTTGTCTTGCTGGCACCACGTCGACCAGCTTTCCATATTTCACAGCATGAAGCGGCATAAAAACAGAAGAAACTGAAATCTTTAAGTCCCTGTCTTATTTTTCAGCAGCAGTCACTCTTAAACTGTTCACAGTCACATTGGGTAAACCAGTGTTGCCAAGGACGTGCTAATAGAATTTGTTTGCTGCTTTGGTCTTCTTCATCACTGCTGGGGACCATCATATGAGTCGTGTTGAGTTTGTGAAGTTTTTCACATGGGTTTGTTTGTGTTAAGTCTTAAAAAAATAAAACTAATTAAATATTTAATGATATCCCGATGAGTGTCATTGATTTCACACAGGGCTGTTCAGGGATCTGTTTACATTGCATGGATGGAAAAAAGTTAACTAAGTTGATGTGAAGTTTTGTAAACTATATAATTAAAAAGTGTCACTTTTTCTGGGTGTAAGAGTACCCTTGTTTGCATGCTATAAGTACAGTTCCATTAATTTGAGTAAGTGATTACTATTGAATAAAAGTTTGAGACTTGAGAGTTTATGTTTGCATACCTTTATACCCAAAGTGTTATTATACTTTAATTTACCACTACAATTTATACTTAAAGCTTGTACTTAAATTTTCTACAAAATTAAGTACAAATACAACTATATGTTCAATTGCACTATATATTTCTGGGTCACACAGGCTACACTCCAGGTCTTAGTGCCCAATACAAATGTTTTGTGTTTCTGTTCACACTAATTTTAAAATGTGACACATCAGACTTCAGTGTGAACTGACTGGCATTGGGTTAAGGTCAGGGAAAGATTACGGGCTGGGGATTAGCGAAGAATTGACTTGACACATAATGTCTGCATAAAAATTTAAACACAAACATGATCTGTCTCTAACCCCAACCACAGTATTTTTCATGCCTAAACCTAACCTCATGCAGGACTCTGGTCTCGAACTCGGGCCTGCAGAGTGCGGGATTTCATTTTAGTTGTATAGGAATGTAATTAGGAGAGTAATCTTTTTTAGGAGGGATTGAAAATAAACATAGCTGCAGCTGAAGATTATCTTAGACTTTGTACCAGTGGACTGGTAGGATAAAGTCTGCGTAACCTCTGGGCCATTTGACTCATTTGTGTTCTCACATGCAGCTCACTCATGTCACGTCTACATGTGTTCAAGGCTCTGGTGCCTGTTGCAAGCAGCTTATGTCACCGCAGTGCTGCTGCATGAAAGAGTTGTCACTTTTAAGCTAACAGCTAATGGTAGCTAGGAGACCAGTTGAGGAGGTATACGTCTTGACGCAGTTCAGAAACAGGACAGAGGGGCACAGAACAAAATTGTGGCTATAGTCATAAATTTGTTTTGATTCAAAGAATTTAGTTATTTCCCCTTTAAATTTTTACCCCAATTATTTTCCATAACTTTATATTAAAAAATTACAATATGTAATGTTAAAAACATATACTTTTCACTACTACATTTATAGAATGATCACTTCTGTAGTTCTATAAAACTTTCCAGCATCTTTAAAGTTCTGTGGTTTCATGATCCACAACTTTCCTGCTCTGGTTCACTATAACCACACTCAATGGTATAATTTCCAACCACAGCAGGCAGCTACTTTTGCAAGTAGGCTTTACATACTAATTGCATGCTACCTGTCATGTCATTAGCAACTACCTGGTAAAAACAATGTAGCACTGAGCAGCTAAAGGGCCAGATAAATCACCCAGGGATTAAGGGAGACCAAAAACAGAATTAAAAGGAGAGGGAAACATAAACATCAAAGAACTACACAACTATATTTGTGCTGCCTCACATCTGGGCCAAAACGTGGCACTAGGACATAACTCGTAGCAGGTGGAGGCAGTGTGTATGTGTCAATCAGAAAGGAAACACAGAAGACCTAGGACTGCAGATATGGTCTATGTACTTTTCTGCTATTTTTTTTCATTTTAAAACGAACATCCGTAACCAGATAAGCAAACTATAAACAAAGCAGCATCTGGCAGTGTTAACTGTTCACACCACTCTTGCCCACCACAGATGGTTTATGGCTACTTCCAGTGGAGAATATGACTTACAATTGTAAGCGGAAATGGTGCCCATTTTTCTTCTTGTGCTTGGGTAAACTGCTACTGTAAGTGCATAGCCACAGTCTACATATCTCAAATACTGTGTAATTATTCATTAATGTCACTTGCAGCAGAATAATGCTCATATTGCCAGTCAAGTACAGAATACATGTACAAAAATGCATGTTGACAGTGGTTCCTATAGAGAAACCTTGCTGGCCATGCTGTTGTCTGAAAAATAGTTAACATTGAAAGTAAAGAGCATAACAAACTGACTTGGTCCTCCTAAAAATGACCTCAGATGACTCATCTAACAAACCCTCCAGAGGGAGTTTTATGTTCGAGGAAACATGCAGTGGGGTGAAAGAGTGCCTTGTCTGAGCAGTGAAGTATGAGCTGTTCAGTTTCATGAATGTATATGTTATGTCCTCAGCCAGGTGAGGCTACAATCCACAGGCTGTTACCGGTGAGTTTTCTTTGGCCCTGGGGTTGCAGAAGCGCGACAGACTCAAAGGCATCATACAGCTCTTGTTGACTGTTACCACCTCTTCACCTTGCTGCTTTGCCCCCAAATAACGATAGAGAGCTGCTTCTCTGGTGATGCTTTTGATTTTTATGCAGTGTTGAAACAGACACCACAAGAGACATGGTGTTTGAAGAGTGCCATTCATTTTTAATTAGGATTATGTAGATTAGACTGTGTACAGCTGGTGACCTGTCATGTCATTATAGATGAAGACTGACAGCAATTTATTACTTGATTCATGACCTCTGCGTAGACTACTGTACCACTGCTGTCATTAATTTAGCCCACACATACTGTACCAAGTCTATTTTTTCCATTTGTCATCAGTGAAAAAACATTTGGGCAGGATTTCCTGCCATGAAGTCACAGTCAGATTAACCTGCAAAAATGAGCTAGCGATTAACCATTAACCCCCTTTCCCCTGATAATCTAAGAGTTTCTTATTTTCTACACTTTTTCTTTGGTCAGTTTCTTTGGTCATAATAAAATCACTGCAACTACCAAGTTGATTGCTGAGATAACAGAACAACATAAGCTAGATATGTTGCATTGAATGGGATTCAGTCAAGAAGCTACATCATCATAAAAACAAACATTTGCAGATTAACCAAATTATTTTGAAGAAAAAAAAAGCTTGTGTTTTCTCATGCATTTTGGGTACACTCATCTGACTGCCTGAAACTGAAAACTACCAAAATCATTTGTATTTAATTAAATCCACTGGGAACAACCTTATAACATGACAGATCTTCAATGATGGGACCATGGTTTGGTAGAAATCTAAAACTAATAAAAGGAAAGTAAATGAGTAGCTTTATAGATTAATTTAATTATTTGGAATGATTATTTGTCATTAATTATTGCCATGCTGTCTTGCTGACCTTATCCTGAAACGTAAATCCCCACCGGACACTGCAGACCTTTGTGCACATGAACTAAGTAACCAAAGTTACTATCGTAAATATTTCATAGAGAAAATTGCTTTGAGTCATAAATATATCATTGCAGGAAGGCAACTGGAACTCAGCCAGTCGTTCTGTAACAGTGCAGCATGATATGCATCACCTCATAAAAGGCACCAATTAACCGGGTCCTCATATATCAGGTCCGAGTCATTTACGAAGTCATTGCTTTCCTTCCTGCTCTCATTATCATTACATACAGTAGGCACCCACAGTAGTTGAGGGGAAGGGGAGGTATTGTTTTTTATTAACACACCTTCCACATGTCCTTTATGACACCTCTAGACTGCTGGGAGAACACTCACATAGTGTATGAATTTTGACAGTGAGATATATCACCTACCCCACATAAATCACAGCTGTGAGCCAACCATGTTTGAGATTAGAAACAATGATCCGTTTTTTAATCATGCAACACACGTGTAGAGATGGTTATATCTGTGTAGTGTAGAGATGTTATGGACTGCTGCAGACTGAAATATCTCAGGGTTTCAGAGACATTCATGGTCCCCCTAGAATGTATCTTATAGAATTTAATGAATGCCTCTAGTACCATTTATGGAAATGTTTCATGGTTTGATGTTACATACATTTTTTTGCTAAGTTGGGTACCCACATTACACATAGTGAGATGCCCAAAGCTTGAGGTGAACATGTTTTTGCATGCTGGTTAAGAGTGAAACGCCCAGTTTTCAGTCTGGCTAATACGCTTAGAGCTTTTTCAAAATGCTATATACCTTGACAACAAGATATCGAAGTCCATAACTGTCAGCTAGGCTCCTCCCCATACAGGGTCCTGTTCGGGCAAAGATATCAACCTCAGCATTACCAGTAGTACCAGCACCAGCTGCGGCCGCCAGAGCAGCGCTAACATCATCCAACAGCACAAACATTTGCCAGTCCAGAGAAATATTGATCCCTGATCTCAAACTTTTCATTAAATTTTCATTCACTCTGACTATTGTGATCTCCTGAACTTTTCTCTAGCATCACAATGATGTGTTGCCATGAAATGCGCATTCATATCGTCCTCAGACGTCCTCAGAAGATGATCCATTATTTCCATTATTTTCATTATTTTCCATTATTTAGTATTAAAATATGGTGATATGAAAAAAGGTGTCACACAAGTACAACTGCTTTGGCAAAATTAAAACTAAATGTCTCACAGAGTGACGTTTTACTAAAATGTTGTTATGATGGCAAACAGGAAGAACTAACAGCTCAGATTGAGACAGAGTGCAGCTGTATTTTGTAGCTTATGTCTCCACACAGTAAATGGCACTGCACACTATATCGGCCCCTACATTATTTACACCACATTTTTATTAGAACAATCTTGACACATGTGGCCAGTGATCAGTGAGAGTGTTTTTTATACTAGCCCATAACTAAAGTAAGCCCATGGACTTGGGTCTTACAAAAAATGGAAAAAGCTTTAATAACGATGGGGCTGAGGTTTTCACTGCCTTTGTTTAGATTTTTGTTAAACAGGAAGGACTTAGGATGGAAAATGTGTCAGAATGTCAAGATTTAGGGAGATTACTTTGGGGGAGGAAGTGGATTATTACACCCAGACAAGCTTTAAGTGTTTGATGTCACCAAAGCAAGGGTAAATACTTTGCTTCTTTTTTAGTAAAGGTTGACTTGAGTGTCAACACACATCCAATTAATTAAAACATTTAATCACATGTATAGTAAATCCTGAACATCTTATTCATTCACGACTGTATAACTGCTTAATTTTGCAAATCCATGAATTAAAGAAGAATTTCTATAAGAGGCAGATACAGAAACATCACTGAAACATAAGACAAATGCCACTGAAATAGGGCTGCAGCTTTTAAACATGAAAACTATTCAATAAAAGTGGATAAATAATGCTGTTGAGTAGTGCAACTTTACTTTCACTAAAAACTAAAAGTTCCAATTTAAGTACAGGGAATTTGCAAGTTTCCTACATTCGCTATTGTTATTATTACACTGTCTGTCAGCTTTTAGTCCATTTTTTCTAATCTGTTTTTGCTGGTAACTTGCGGAAAATCCGACCCAAAAGACTTTTTTACAAATGACCATATAATTAAAGTAATTTGTTAAAATACAGGTCCTTTACATAACAGCTAGCTTGTGCTGGTTCCACTCTGTGGTCTGGATGCTCTTTGCTGAGACCCTGAAGCTTTGACTCAGTGTGATTGTGGTAGGCTTGTTCAGTTTTACAGTAAATGCACTATACAGAGTTTCCAGTTTTTTCTTCAGCTTGACATAATGTCAGACACTCTCCCTAGTTTTCTCTCATCCACATTCACTATTTTCTTTGTTTTTCTTGATTTTGTATTCCCTATCAGCAGCTTTGTGTGTCAGTATCAATCATCTATTACAAACACAGTTGACTATAGATAAAATATACACTAAACAAAGCTTCAAGGCAAATAACATTTTTCTTTTTTTAATTTTTTAGGATTTTAAGAATTGTTTCAGGCCTAATTTCAAGTCAAATTCAAATTCTACTTATTTTGTGGCAAGCGCATGTTGCTGTTTTTGTAAGATTGACACATCCACGCAATAAAAATGAATTTCTGAAAAGCTCACCTCAGTGATACATATTTATATTAGATGGTGTTGAAATGCTATCCGAGAGATCTGGCTTGGCTCAGCTAGGGAAAAAAACTGAATTATATATCCAGTAACCTATGCACACTTCACATGGCAAATAAGGGGGAATAATACATACTATGAAGAGCTGAAGATGCACTTTTCAAGCCGTTAAGCCGGGGGGACATCCACACTGGTGAAATGTCAAAGCCTGAAATCCACAGGAGATACATTCCTGGATTTGTAAAGGGATTTTCTTTGAAGCAGATGCTGGTGAATATTAATGTCCGGAGGAACCGTGGTTGTCTGGCTTTGTGCAACTCAAAATGGTCACGACAGCATGAAAAGAGGCTGCCCAGGTTGCATTCTTAAAACTGATACCAAAAATAACCTTAAAAATAATCTTAAAATGACTCTTTTAGTTACCTGAGTTCAAATTTGCTTCACTGCATTGACTGTATTCAGAGAGCAAATGGAATTCTTTTGGTGTAAAACATTTTTTGTCACAGATGTGAAGGTGGTAGTAGAATCCAGCATTCACTGATATTCGACACATAGTAAAGTAAAACCAAAAGCGTACTATAATAGAATGCACTCACCTGATTTCAGGCCACTAAACATATTCATTTTCAGGTTTTGCATGATAAATGTACTTACAGTACAACACAGTGCACCACAGTAGGTACATTAAATATATATTAAGGTAACCCATAATGGACTTGTGATGCATGTCAGATATTTTGACCACAAAAATCACATTAAATCTCAAAACACAATTTTGCTTGTGAAAATGGAAAGTCAAGACAATATCCTCAGTGAAAAAATGTGAATTATTCATTATTTACAGAGAACACTACAGATTTCTACCAAAAATAAAAGCTTTTCATGTTTTGTTGGATTATTTTACTTCCTTCAGGTTCTGCTGGACTGTACCAACAGATTTACCAGCTAATTTCATAACAAGTACTGTTAATGTCTTAAACAACATGTTTAAGAATATAACAAAATAGAACAAAACTCTTAAATAAGCAAGAAAACACATGAAACCGCTTCCCTTTGTTTCACTCAGACACATGTATAGACCACCTTCGTCTGTTCCCAGGTCATTTTACCAGATCAGTAAATGCTACAAGGTAAAACCAATCAAACTGCTAAAAAATGTATCTCTACAGTTGAGTATTTAATACTCCTAATTATGATAAGAACAAACTGATGATTTGATTCAGAAAACTGAGTGTGGCTAAAAGTTAAACATGGTTGAATCACCCTGTAATCTGTACAATCTGCCGCTGTGTCTTATGTTAATTTCATATTGTTTCCAGTTTTGTCCAGTATGTTTTACCAGGTAATTGGTGGTTTAAGGGTTAAATCATAATTAAAACAAAGTGGTGCTGGTCAGAGATTAAAAGATTTTTGAAATAAGATGTAAATAAACCTCTAAACGATCACATTTGACCAAACACGTCTCATGATGTTACTGAGTTTGTCCTCAGATTTTATTCATATAACTTTTGACCACAAAAACTCTGAACGTCTGATCTGAACTGTGATCTGACCCTGATTGTGAAGCGCTGCAGACACATCTGTCATTTCCATTACGACCCGTCTAAACTAAAACTGATAATGGATTTGATTGAACCTTCACTAAGCTGCTGTGAAATATAGTTCAACTGTCTGTTGACCTGTGTGCACTGAACACCTTCCTGACAAGGCTTCCTCTTCACCTTATACAATATGACCAACCTGGTGAAAGTGAAGGCTCACTGCTTGGTGCCTGAATGTGAATCTTACACCTCAATCATTTCAATCATCAAGTATTATGTTCTGTGTCTGTCACTTCTAAAGGATGTCACAAGGTCATACTGCAATAAGTTGGACTCCATTTAATGTTCATTCTCATTTAAGTATTTCCCTCTGTTGGTGATGACTCAGGTAAAGAAATTAGAACACAGCCATCTTAAGGTTTTAGCAAATCGAAACTTAATTCATAACTAAACTGCAGGTGGAAACTTTGCCAAGAAGACCTTTAAAAATAAAAAAAACACCAGAGAACTTTCTTCCAGTCTCCCAGTCTCTTACAAGTACATCAGTCCAAAGCATATTTTTCACTTTATTCACTGCATTTTTCATTTTACACTGAATAACGCATTTTTTTGTCATTTCAGGACCTGAGATTTCCAGTGATGTTTATTTTTCTGCTGTAAGACTACAAAAGGTTTTTTCTTCTCTTGGCTTAGTAAGTTCAGAGTTATGCAACAGCATGGTTTATTAAAGGATGCTATATGTCAAAAGGCCCGAGTTTATATACCGATACCAAAACGGATATTTTAAATATGTGACCTTTTGAAATAGTTTGTATTTAATGAGAATTTTTTTTTAGAATTTGAAGTGACTGATAAAAAGTAATACCTAACAACAGGGTAATTACAGTGGTATGACAGATGTTTGCAATTGCTCACAGGAACACGGCATGCAGCCTTACATGGATCATGTCTTCCGAATCAGGTTCTTTGGATCTCACTCCCTCTTATCGTTGTTCTTGCAGCTGCATGTTTACTTTCTCCTGAGTAACTAGTGTGTGAACTAGATTTCACTGGAGTATAGTAACTGCCAGTAACAGTCATTTTGTTTTTAAGGTAAGAGGCAAATGTACAGTAGCAGTATTGTCCCACATAGGCACTAAGTGGAAGAATATTAGTGCAAAAGGTATTTGTACATACAGTAGATATCAGAAATTATGCTTAACAAAATCTAAAATAAAAAATATTCAGTTATTGCATCCATTGTTAATTGTAAACACTTGATGTCTGACAGGTTGTTGTGAACAAAGATTGCCTGCTACAAAGGAAAGGGACGTGTTTAAGAATAGAACATTTCTCACTTGGGTAGTGAACATGAGCAGCAACAGCTATCATGACCAAACAAGGGAATAAAACTGTGCCAACAATGAAAATCAAACAAGTTAACTCTGGATACAAGTCAAGGCAAGAAGGCCTAACAATCAATCACATGGCATCACAGATGCTGCCAAAATACAGTTTAAGGTTTTTCAGTTTCATGGAATTTAAAAAAGGTACTGACAAATGAACCAATAACTTGTCACAGATTGAATAATAACCTTTAAATGAAGAGGTCATGATAACAATTTGGCAGTGGTATTATGTATTTGAAATTCAAAACCAGGCAGATATAGTGTACTGCACCACAAGGATATTTTTTGTCTTTAAAATGTAAGACCTTGAGCTGCTACAGAGAAAGAAATAATGATCAAGATGAGGCTCTGTGGACATCAGGATGGTGCACTGCTGTAAGCCTGCGCTAATAGCAAGAGAATGGACAGAGGAGAGAAACTAGGATAAGAATTTCAGTGATTTTTTCTTGAGAGGGGGAATTGCTGGAGAACACCATTTGATATAATTGCATCCATGTGTGGAGGAGCTCTTAACATAGCTGTAGTGCTGGGCTCTTCTCCCTCCATCAGATACCAGTGTCTAAAAAAATCATTTCTGTTAAGCACGAAGACCCAGAGCGTCCTGTGTCTACCCAGCTTTAAGCATGTCATGCTGCTGTGGATAATGCTACCATGTGGGCCTGGTTCAGGAAAACACTTCCATATGTTCTGTTTGCATGCTTTCCTTTCAAGATTTATGAATGAATAGGTTCAGTCCCTCTAGAGTCTCCTCAGCCATTGACAAGCTCATTTTAGGAATTTAACAATGAATTCCATTTGTTTTTTTGCTCTGCATTTATATATGTAAGCACTTACTTTAGTTTAGTGTGTTTGTGTGTGTAGGATGGTGCAACTCTTTTACAATTGCTGCAAATATGTGTTCGCACTGACCCGGTTTTGTTTATTGCAGTGAATGTAAAGACTTGCAAACTGAAATCCTGGGAGAATGACAGATACTTTAAATAATCTGTTTCAAGTATTTATCACTTCTATCATTATTGTACTACAGTTAGCATTTCTATAACTATTTATTTTCC
The DNA here is from genome assembly GCA_900302695.1 of Helostoma temminkii. NCBI lineage: Eukaryota > Metazoa > Chordata > Actinopteri > Anabantiformes > Helostomatidae > Helostoma > Helostoma temminkii. The sequence goes on along the minus strand of OMLM01013954.1, from coordinate 21,530 downwards.
ATATTTTTTTAGGAAATGTGCTGAGTTAGCTACAGACATGAAAAAAGAAACAAAGCTGCATACAAAACCCGAAGCACAATCAGCTAATCCTCCTCTGTAATAAATATGCTTTGATTACCTTCCAGAAATTTCAATTAGTATTTTATCATCTGACATCCCATCTGCAGAACATCATTATTAGTCAGTGATGCTCAAAACTGTTAGGACATTTGCATGATCAGTTCTCTTCTGTACCGCTACAGTTCAGATTTGATCATGGTTTATATGTACTGTATATAAAAAAGGAAGCGACATGAGAGTGGTCACGGTTCAAACTAATCAAGATTGACTTCTGATATAAAAATGGAACAATGGTCTGTGCCTCTCACAGCTATCACCACTAAAAATTATATTACCATCTCATCCCTCCTACTGATAGAATGAGAGTTTAGGTTTGGGCACATAATGATTTGGTTAAGATTAAGAAATAAGGGTCAGGGGTAAAGAAAACACTAAGGGCTGTTGGTGAATGCAAACTGCTATAATGCTGAAGTCCCCTGCATTATCAAGCCATCCACATAGCTGACCTCCCCTGCAAGATGTATTCTGCTTCATAAAAGTCCCATAAAGTTTGCTCTTGAAATAAGGAGTCATAGTTCAGAGGCTGCTAGACACCTTTGCCAGGTAAAAGTAAACACAGGACCACAGGGTTATTTGTGAGCATTTTAACAAGCGGCTGATGCTTAGGTTTTCCTCGGATGGCGGTTTTAACAGGATACAGCACAAATGTAAATAAAAGACTATAGAAAGTAGTTGATTTACTGTAAAGTCCTTTTGGGTAGGATGAAAACATTCAACAAGGTATGGTAGGTGGTATCATTTACATGACATTCTGAAGCAGATGCAAGGAAACTAGTATGACAAACCAAATACTGTGGAATGGTGAATGTGAAAAAACAAAACAAACCAAAACAAAAACAGATGTGACAAGTATGGTGGATATAAATGGAGACTAATTTTGACTCAAATTCACACCTAGAGAGATGTGGTTTATCTTATTTGAGTCGAACCACATCTCAAAAGGAAGTCATGCAGCTCCTGCCTGGCTATGTAACCTTTGCTTTTGTGGCTGGGTGCTGCTCTATGCTGAACCTCTTGAGGGCAGTGCAAACAGTGAGCTCTGCGGAGGAATGTTTCAGTCGCCAAGACCAGGCTCGCTGCTTTCTCCAACTGACATTTCCCGTGAGCCCCACACAGCCTGTATCAGTATTCACAACCAGTGGAGGAGGCCACTGGGGGCAGGAGGAAAGTGAGTGAGAAAGAAGATAAAACAAAATGGAAGTACAGCGATACATTGGGCCTATTCGTCACTGATCTCCCTATCTGTCCCCTCCTTATTCTGTGATTGTTATATTTTAAGTACAAAACCTTGCATGCAAAAGTTTATTAAACTCATTATATTAAAAAAAGAAATGGGAGGTTGTTTAAAAAAAAGACACAACGACAAGTGGATTGAGACGAAGAGTTGTGAAGAGATGTGGTTTGAATGCTCGAGCACAGTGTTGGCCCAGGCTTGCCCTACAGCCCAAGGTCTCAGGAAGTGATTAACCCTCTTTAGGATGATATGCGTGTGTGTGTTGTGAGGAGAGCTGGTGGGAGTTCAGTGTGGGCAGCCAATCTCAAAGTCCTTTTCCTGAGGCTCTCCCTAAAAGTGGGGTCATCACCTACTGATCTTGAAATTGAATTCCAATGATTCTAGTTTCCTCCGTGTAAATCCTGTACCCTTAGGGCCTCCCACCCACACTCAGCGGAACAGAACCTGGTACAATTCAGCTTCTGGCCTCTTTCTTCAGTATCATATGAATTATAATTAGAGCTAAATTTTTCAGCTTGCTGTAGTGTGTAAAATATTATAAATTATTTATTGGTGCCTACTGTTTGTGCAAGATTCAGCAGGGAAAAAAAGGATTTACAAGTCAAAGTTTCTGGTAATATTGTTTTGCTCAATTGCGGAAGAGCAAAGTAAGTTGAGCTCAAAGGCAATTTAATCATTACTGAGCTGAAACCAGCAGAAGCAGCCAGGGTCCAATTTCAGAACCTAATTTAGAGTTCGGGTTTTGGACTTGAACCAGCAACAGCAAGTCTTAAGATTCCCTGCAGACAAAAAATAAATAAATAAATAGAACAAAAATGCACATTTGTTGGCTGTCATTCATTATCAGGCAGCCCACAACAGATGTTTGCTGGGTAAATCTGCTAGACGAGGGAATCCAGCCACTGAAGTGAGTGAAGAAATGCATTCATCATTTTGGTGTTCACCACAGTCCCAAACACCGGATGCTGAGTGTGAAGAACCATATGCCAGAATGAACACAACAAAGCAGATGCAGCAGAAGAGTTTTCTCCAAGCAGCAGCCACAAGCATCGTGTGACCTATACCGAAAATCTTCAATGAACAGAGGAAGGGAGAAACAAAAAAATGGTATTTGGTGCATCAATGTTGTCTGTTCTAGCACTAGCCTGGGACTGTATGTAGTAATAAACTGCATAACTGACAAAACTCACTATGACTGAAGTTCACAGCTGATTAAAGAACAAACCATCAGACAAACTATCAGAAATATGATACATGCATATAAATTTGCCTGATGATGTCATGGTTGCTGTTATTGAAGTAATGTAGCTGCGGCTAGTCTCTGCTCTTGAAAGAGATTTTGGCTCACTGTTGTGGTTACTTCACACACATGCTACAAGACTTTACATCATTCTACTCTGCTCGGCCCTCTTCCCTGCGCTCTTCCACACTCCACCATGCTTTGCCCAGGAGATTAGGGTTATGGAGAGGCCTCTAGGGTAAGTTTTGAAATGTCAATGCTAAATCAAGGCATGATATTGATGAAACTTTGTCAGGATCTTTCACTAAATGTAAACATTTTTTTGAAGCAATGTATCTTAGGGTCCAATAATAAATCTAATTTAAGTTGTCTGTTGGCTCTCGTTATCATCTGAGAAGTGTCTAATTATTTAGCTGCTAAATTCACCTGGTAGTTGCTAACTTGAATCAAAACTTTAAAGCCGAAGAGACTCACTGTTGTTTTCAGGGAGATTCAGCTCATTTTGTGATACTTGGTTTTCCCTGTTGGATGTACCTGAGTTGTGGCAGACAAGCAGTAGCTGTGAGGTTTGATGCAAGACTTCACATCATTACACCATTGCACTTAAAAAGGCGAGCCACAAGCTTAACAAGATATTTTTACTTCACCTTTGACATTTAGCATGTCAATGAACCGCTCAGTAGCTTTCCTCTCTCTGCAGCTCCTCTCCTCATTACCCTTGTTGGCAGGAGTGCACAGTGCTCCTCAACTCACTCACTTTTTTCTGTCTCATTATCTTTTTTCTCGCTCTCCTACCCCCACATTCCCCCTCTCTCCTACAGCAACACAACCATGTCATTTGACCGCACCTGAAGTCAACTGGAAAGGAGAAGTTCTGCTCACGTAGCTGGTCAACTAGGGCTCTGTCTGCATAGTCAGTAGTGCTTTGCTCTTCCCCTGCAGGCTCTGTATCCTCGGGGCTGTAAGGCTCAACCCTATTCTATTCCAACCTGGATAAAGTATGCTCAGTGTCAGCACTTTCTCCAACAGCCTGGCACTCTGTTTATTTTTGCAAGACACAGAGCTGAATAGACTTTAATAAATACCGTGGCCTGAGACTCAGGGAGCCATCTGAGCTTGTCACAACTTGTAACTTAGCTAGTGCACCAATTCAGACCAGAGATTGGATGTTCACTTAACGGATGAGTGAGTGCACAGCTCTCTCACCCGGGCTCTTTGGAAATTGCACTGGTCAGTACACTGAAGGGCAATCACAGCTGAACACATTCACCCAGCCTCTCTTGTGCACAAAGAGGCACACGTAAACTTCAGCCAAGTTCAGGCTGAACATCTGAAACAGAACAGTGCAGTTTGGAAGGATGTTGGAATAGAAATCGATCAGCAATAGATACATCGAGTGCTACATTAGAGCTATAATTTGTTGGAAGTCTTCCATGCAATCCTGAAATCCATTTGCAGAGGATTTTATGTTGCCATATATAGGCAGGTCACATCCTGCTGTGGTTTAAATTGATTCAGACACCTGTAGAGGAAAGGACAAATGGAAAAAAAAGTCCATATTAGAAATGACACTTGCAAAGCAGAGGTGTGATAAAGGGAGATGAACAATGAGAACACTGAAAATGAAAAGATTAAAGAATTAATGATTTTATTGCTTGATTGGTGTTCATTTTTATTTTCAGGCGGGTGGAGGTCTATGGTGTGCATAAAAATTGGGGGCATGTGAAAGAAAAACACTGTTAAAGGAAAAATACAACATTATGGGAAGATTCTCACATTGTGGGATATTCTTGCACGTTCTGGGATTCACTACCATTGTTAAGACTACAAAAGTGGTACAGTGAACCTACATCTGTGCTCCAGTCAATCGAAGCTTTGTGTCTGAAACATAATACAAAGGCATTGTCATTTCACACAGTCTTAATTAGTTGGACAACTATTGTGTTTTTATAAATGAGTTCTGCAGCAAAGTAACAATAATACCATTACCTGAATGCATGTTATTTTTGGGCATAGTTCGGTCCACCAGAAGAGTTCCACAAGCTGGCCAATCAGATCAGCTGTTGCACAAAGAGAGATTTTATATATTTACAAATCTTTATATATAATCTTCTATCAATGTGGTCCCAGAATAAAATATGAACACTAAATTAAGCATAATATGGCCACTGATGTTTCATTAAGAATGTGTGATGATTACATTTTATAATTGATGTTTAGTTGAGTCTGGTATAAAAGCTGCAATAGAAATATTTAAATAGTTTTTCCCGTCTCTCCCTGCCATCTGGAAATCAATGTTGACCGTGTACACCTCAGTATGTTTTGTGGTTCTGCTCTGTATTATTCATTGCAGTAGTATTGAAGTACTGGATTGACAAAAAATACAACAAAAATATGCTCTTTTAGAAGTGACTAATGTAGTAGACAAAAACAAAGTTATACATAAAATGTGAATGTCCTTGGAGGTAATGAGATAATGTCTCTGGATATGCAGACATTAATTGGATGAAAATGCACAACAAAAGTGCAGCTAAATGCACACTTGAAACAGTCATAGGTAAAAGGCATATGGCTATTTAGTTTAGCACTGGATGGGACTATGAAGTCAGGCTTTGTTGCTCTATTGACTTCTCTTTTTCTTGTGTGTTTCAGGGTTTAACTTGAAGTTGCTGAAAATTCCACAGTGGTTTCATCCGGTGTTAATCTTTGGAGATTTGCATTAGTGTCCAGAGACACCTTTGATCTTTCTAAAGACTTTGATTGGATATGTGAATGAGGGGGACACTTTCCCATCATGCATCCACTGGATTAAAGGAATTCAGGGAGGGTTATTTATAATTTTGGAAGTTGTTTTCAGGTCAGTGCAGGCTTTCAGAAGCAATCAAACAGATTTCAGTGGCAGTGGCGCAGAGACAGAGGAAGGGGGTGGAACTTTGGGTACAATTTCAAACTCAGTGAACTTATGACGACAGCACTCGCTGTTTCTGTAGTTTTCCTGCAAAGTGTGGCAGGATGAATGAAGAGCACAGAGATACTACTGGAAAGAGTAGGGGGGAAACACTGCTATTGTAAGGCATTTTGGATAACAGTAAAACAAAAACATATTTTAAATCAAACTATAAGACCCTGAAGCTTTCCTGCACTCAAACCCAATCTAACAAGATAGCCATTTTAAAAAATGTGTTTTTTGAAAAATGTTTGACTGTAGGGCAGATGTTGGAGCCATGGAGTTTCACCCTCTGTGGTGTGAAACCCATCCTTGAGAACAATCATTAACAGCAGAGCCTTTTTGCTGACTCATTTCCACTGGGCATCACCAGCAGCTGGTCTCTGCTATCCCTCTGTCCATGCCTCACCTTTCAGGAGAAACTGGTGCTTGTAAACATCGTCCCAGTGATGCCTAAAACACGTTTCCATGCCACATTAATGTGAGCAGCAGTGAGAGCGAGTCTCTCGTCGAACAGCTGCCACCCCTGCCTGCCTGGCAGCAGCTCTGGGTTAGATTTGCCATTAATTTGTCGCACCTGACAGCCGATTCTACTGGGTACCCTCCGTCTACACCACTTTTCTGCTTTTGCCTGGGAGGGACATATCTTGCCCTTGTGAGAATAAGCCTGAAATATGGTTAGGGAAGAGAATGGGACAAAATATGAGCCCCAGGCTGTTACATTTCATGTGTATCTAGGACAGGCCACATGATTTGGTAGAAAGTTAGAACACCAGGGCTGAAGTCCATGGGGTACACAATCTCTGCCTCTTGCTAACATAACTGGGGCTGCTGACATCAAATTTCAATTTCATATCGGAGCTAAAATCCAACTAGAGTCATTTTGAGTTCAGATCAGGTACAAATAGGGCTGCAACCAAGCAAAAACGAGACTACAGTAAACCTGGTTTATTGTCATGATGACAAAATCTATTGGTTGTTATGAAACTTTACTCTGTTACTCTGTTGCCAGCGCTGGAAAGTAACTTCTTGCATTTACTAAAGTGCAGTCCCTTACAAAAAGGAAGTATATTCAAATATTACTTCATTTAAACTAAAAATGAACAAGTATACTTTCAGTTTACTTTTTATGTACTTATCAGAGGTATACTAGACAAAGTAGTGTTTCAGTATACTTGGAATATAATTGTACTTACACTTAAATATACTGACAAGTATATAAAGATACTCAGTATGCATTTCAGTGGTTTAACTTTATAAGCAACACGATTACTACACAACAACTATAAATGCTATAAGGTAATCATTTGACACAAATTGTTGTGTGACATGGTGTTTTGCCTTTTAAAGAGACTAAGTATGGTTGGTGATTAATTGTGGAGTATTAGTAAGAAGGGTGAGCAGTCAGTAGAAGCTGCCTCTTGGTAATTTAGGACCTAAAATGATGAACCCAGCTGTGCCTCAGTTCATCAATATGGTAGGAAGTCATACTGCATGAAAACATTTAACAATTATTTAGAAGTGCATTTTAATCAACTGTGGAGTTGGTTGAATCTTGATTATCTAGAAAGTATACTATCACTACATCACTAATAAAGTAAAACTCTGTTTTTTAGTATACTTCAAGTACACTTCTATAAACTAAAAAGTGGGCCAATTTAAATCCAAAAAGTATTAAAATAGTATACCTGCACGTATAGTAGAAGTCCATAGTCCAAGTATACTCACTTACTTGTAGTATACTTAAGTATACCTAATAAAATAAACTGTAAGTATACTTCTTTTTTGTGATGGGTACTTACGTATAGTTTTGTAGTAATATACTTTACGTTGCTACTGGGCTTTTACTTTTTTAAAACTGTGGTAACTATCAGAGTATTTCCTCTATTACTATGTGTAATGTTTATGTTTTCTGTTTGGTGGGAGTAGGATTGTTGCACTTTTTTGTGAATGGTCTTATTATACCACCATGTAAGCTAATTTCTGTCTTGGATTTATTGTTTATTCATTGGACTTACATAGATTTCTTTAGTCCCTAAAGGATGTCTCAAACAGTATGCTTTTAGTCAATGCCATTTTTCAAAGTTTCAAATGCAGACTCTGATACAATGAGTGACTTCATGGTGATCCGTTAACAGTGCCACAATGTACCATGGCATTATATCATTACCTGCAATGACATGAGTCATCTTTCAGAGTTCAGATTTCTTAGCTTAGCCTTTCTAAGCTCGCTGACATTAAGATTTGTTTCAGGTCACTGCAAACAGAGATAAATGTAAAGGCAGGAAGAAAAAGACCAAAGTTGAAGATGTTTATTGAGGAAAAAATAACCTGGCTGTCCACTTTCTTCATTAACGTATTGATGCATAGCTTTTCGTTATTAATGAGGTTGACATTCACACCAGTTATGGAACCTGTGGTGAGTTTGCGAAAGTTAAAAGCAGAATGTGAGCTTGCAACTAAGAGTGAATGCTAAAAAAATCAATGTTGCCTCCACTAGTGAAGCACCTAACCCCACCCTCTGATGTATGGTCATACTGTAACAATATTACCATCATTATGCAAGGAATCCACAAACAAACATTGCTGCTCACATCAGCATTTGATGCAGGAACACACAGTGGCCTCGACTTACAAATTGACAATAACATTTGACAAAGAGTTGCAATAAATGAGCTGTAAAGGCCGAGCCTCTCACCTGTCAACATGTGACACTTAAAACATTAATTTGTTCACCCTTGGGGCCTTCACGGTATTGAATTTCTCACTGGGCTCAAGACTGTTCAACTATCTCCTAGACGGAAAGCAATATCTTCAAAGTATATAAAGACAGTTTAATGCGGAGCTAACCACACTTTTGGGCTTGAGCTGTTGAAAGGAAAAGAAAAAAAAATCATGGTTTCTACACAATACAAATTAGACCCTTTGTACTTTCTGTGTGCTTGCACAAGACCCTCATATGTGAGGATTAGTAAAAGTGTAATAAAGATCTTGCCTCTGATACCCAGTGAATAACATTTCATAGTTGTCATTGTCACATGGCTCATAATGCCTTAATCTTTTATGCATATTTACCCTTAAAACAACATAACGTCCATGAACAGGCCCTCCTTTGTCATCCATGAATGTCAACATCCCTGTTATCCCATCAGTTCCCTCTGCCTGAAACCTTAAACCGCCAAACACCTGTTCTTTTGTGTGAGCTGGCATTTTACAGCAGGGTTTCTCAGACGTGCAGTGGAGTCTCTCCCCTCGCTCTCACTCAACCCTCTCATTTGGTTTGTCTCATTCTCTCTCTTTTTTTCTCTCTCCCCTTCACTTTTACATGTCGTCACCCCTTCTCCCTCCTCTCATTACGTACACTGTCCTTTTTCTTTTTACTCACTATTGTCATATCTCTCTCCCATTCTTTGTCCTAAGCTCGCTTTACCACATCTGTCCATGTCCGTGCTTCTCTTTTTCAGTACCCTCTACTTGTTTCCCTGCCCTCATTTCCTGTATCCTTTTTTCTAATAACCAGAGACCATCACTTGACTTTGTATTCCTCTTTCTTAATCTATGATTTTTTCCCCTTCCTTCTTAACTAATCTTTTCATTTTCTTTGTTACATTGTCCTTTCTCCATGTCTTTGTTATTGCTTTATCCTTAACAACACTCTCCCTTCTGCTCTTTGACGTTTTCACTTACACTACATGAGTATGAGTACATTCCTGTCAATCTCATTCCAAACCTTTGGTTATTACATTAAGCTTTCAGATGTAAGAACACCTGCCTTTGAAAAGGTTATCCTCCAGATTTTTGGATCCAAGCTGCGGGGATTTGCTCTCATTGAGCCACAAGAGCATTAGTGGGTCCAGCACTGATGCTGGGTGATAAGGCCTGGCTCATACTCCGCGTTCCAGTTCATTCAAAAGATATTGGATGGAGTTGAGTTCAGGGCTTTGTGCGAGGCATTCAAGTTCTTTCACATGAAACTGTAAAACCATTTCTATGAACAAGGTTTTGTTGAAACAGCAAAGAGCCTTCCTCAAAGTTGAAAGGCCACTGATGAAAAGTCTAAGACCAAAAGTACATAAAACTATGTATGTGGCCTCACAGGTTGTATTTATCTCTACTTTAACTGTGCACTGCAAAATTAAGGAAACCTACAGTACATTTCCTTTCTTACAAGAGAAGTGCTGTTGTGGCCACGTTACACTGAAATGGTGTCATTCCTCAAAACAAAGTTGTCTTACTGTAAATTAGTTGATTGAAAACTCTTGGTACAACAAAATATCCAAAGTAATTGACAGAAGTTGTTTGTATGTGCCTATGTTGAAAAAAAACAAACATATGATTTCACAATGATACAGTTCATTACTGTCTCTTAAAAAATATATTTCTAGCACTATAAAGTTAGATGTTTATTTTAACTGTTTCTTTGGACCTCCAGGTGCACTGCTAAATGGAGATCGCCAATTGTGTACCTGTGATGGATCACGTGGCTTCCCACAGTTTTGCTCATAGACTATTTTGCCATTTACAGTACATATCCCTCTCTGTTGTGCCAATAAACTAGATAATATACTTGACCCAAATCACTCTGCAGAGTACCCTGTGCCCTGCTTTAGTTGGCTGTATACTGTGATGTTTAGTTTTGCAGTGCATCAGTAAATGTTATCTCTCCCTTGCTGCTCTCTATGCTTCCCTGGTGCTGAAATTTACATAGCACTAGCTATTTTTCATCTGCTTTCCCATTCTCAGTCCACTGGGTCAAAGGACACTGTGGTATGCGATTTATCAGCATTTTTTAAAAATGCTTTATTTTTCGGTGATTAATTAACCAACAGCCCTTCTATTCAGCTAAACTCTAAATGCAAATATGTTTTTGTAGGGAACATAATGGCAACCAGATTGCATTTTCCAATTACACAATGATATGTTAACAATTAATGTCAATAAAAGTGACAAATACATTGATCCTGAAGATTTGTCATTTGCCAGTAGTTCAAGACAGTATATTTTTTCTGTTTTTCGTTTTCCTGCAGGACAACATGCACTTTTAGTCACTCCAGTGTTATTAAAGTGAAATCACAGCACTTGGTTAAGGATGGAGAAAGATTGTGGTCTGTCCTCTGGCTTAATAGAGAAAAATGTGTGTCTTTTCACACTTAGTGTGGTTTTTATCTTTACACAAATCCACAATCTTTACTTAACCTTTAACCAAAGTGATTTCTTTGCCTAAACCTAACCACAAATGAAACTCTGGTCTGTGGCAAAATAATTGAGCACTTTGTATGCATACAATCTTTCTTGAGACATGCTTTAAATTATTAAATCAAAATAATAAAATAAACCAGAACATCATACATATGCTGATTGTTTTCCCCACAAAAATGTACTTGTTTGCAGTTTGGTTGCATAGGAACATAATTTTTAGGACACAGGGTTTTATGGTTAAATGTTAAAGGTAATAAAACAACTTGCTAATGCTAAGGGAACTATTAAGTGTTGGGTTAAAGTGTCTGCTGTGTTAAGAAAACCTCTATTTATCAGTAGGTAGAGAAGCACTATAACTATATTCAATGAATGGATGCCTCTCGCTACTCCCACTACTCTCTCTTTCTCCTCATCTCCAACAACTCTTCTGTCCCTGCTTGTATGGAAGATGAGCTAAAAGAAAGGGGGGGTGGGGACCCTCCAACCCTTTTCTCATCTTATGTCTTTTTTGAAAGCTAGCCTTTGTGGAGCTCCCAGGAGCAGCTCCAGTGTCTCCAACCGCAGCCAGGGCTCTTTTCATCGGGAGAGGTTTGAAATCTAACTGACCCTATTCATGCGCTGCCAGGCCTTTGCTTGTGCTCATGCTGCATAATACAAGGCAATACAGTGACTGGGGAATGTGAGTTATTCAGTGAAGGGAGAGACAACAGGAGAAGAGCACCGAGGGAGTCTGGATCAGATCAACAGGAGGCAATTTATATTGCTGAATTTTACAAGTACTCCCTGGGACTTCTTTTCTCTTTAGGAATTGTCATTACCTGGAGGTCATCATTCAGTAAATGTACAATAGTGCAGTTTTAGTTTTAGTCTGACTTTAATAAGAAGTTTTAAAGTGGTTCTCTACAATGTCTTTTTATCCAGCTTTGTTACTATGCTGACTTTTTTTTCACTGCACTTTCCAAACATTCCCTGTCAGTCAAACAGTATGTGCGGCACTGGAGTGCCTTTCTCTTTGAATCTCTTTATAAAAATTGATTTTTCACAGCTGACCCTCTTTTCTTCATCAGTTGAGACATGACAGATCATGGTCATGTTCCCCAGTTATATTTAGTATTTCAAATGTCACTTCTCTGGGAAACATAAAAGTTATTCAGTCTTTGTTGTGTGACGCCAATCTTCACACACTTTGTGCACACACTTCTTCCTTTTTTACATAACTGCATAAATTCTGATATCAGCACATTTTTTTGTGTGCATTGTGTTCAAAAGTACAACAGATGACAGAGGATGTAATATTTATAACGTGCACTTACCAGGGCTCTGTTCTTTGTATGTGGATGACTGGGCAAGTTCACTGTAAATATCTAATATTTATGGCAGTAATGAAAACAGTGATGTAAAACAATGTAAATAAAATGAGACTTATATTACATACATTAATCTGTTAACTCAGTGCATGCTGGGATAATTTATTGTAGCCTGGTACAAGCATGTTAGCCTGAATTACTGGAACCATGTTTGAAGAACTGGGCTGTAGATTACACCCAGAACCAACATAGCAAAGTGCTGATAGGTGCTTGTATTCTGTGGTGCAGTGCAGAATAAGACATTGTGATTAGCAGCAACACTGTGATAACTTGTGATTTACTCATAAACTGTAAGATCAAAATTGGTACAACTTTCATGCAATCTCATCAGACGGTAAATGATTCAGTGACTCTGGGCTTGTGTGTTTAGAACAGCATTTAAAACCTTTTATGAGGTTGTTGTGGATTTAATTACTGTTGTGTCTGATCGGTTACAGAAAAAAACACTTAAAAAAAAGGATTACTCAGAATATCAGAGCATTTTTTTTCACCTGAATAAAAACTAGGTCCAATAGTTGTAATAAAAGGCACTCGAACTCTCGATCACTTGTCATAAGCACCAAACAGTTGAATGTGACTGTGTTTTATTAATTATTATTGGGCTGCAGTTAAAACTTCCCAACCAAAACTGTCTGCAGTGTTAACTAGACCATTATCTTCAGAAATGATATGGCCTTTAAAACTTGCAGAATTATGTAAATCCCTGTAGGCCTGGCATCTTCAATAAATTCATCATAAGTGAAAAATACCCTTTATGTGCCTCCCTGAATTCATTTTAAATCCACCCTTATGAGAACACTCAAGACTTCCATGTGAGACAGAGACAGTAGTGTCATCTCATCCATTTATATCTTGGGTTAATTAACAGATTGAGGCTTATTCAGAATGCTGCTGCTAGACTGTTAACACAGACTGAGAATAGAGAACATATCACCCCTGTTCTAGCATCGTTACATTGGCTACCTGTAGCTTATTGCGCTGATTTTAAGCTACTTTTATTGGTTCATAAAACCTTGAATGGTTTGTGGCATAATCAGATTTGACTGTACTATATTCCAGTGTGTAACTTTAGGTTCTCTATCACACAGCTACTCTCCCTTCAAAACACTGTGCAGTGTTGGAGATGAAGCAATTTCTAATTAGCATTTTTTAGCTTTTGAGGACTCAATTTCTATAATTTTGTTTTTTAATACACATATTTCAGAACTATGCTTGTTATTTATTATTATTTATCTCCTGTATCTCTTATCTCTTATTTCTTATCCTGTTGAATGGTGGCAATTTGAATTAGGATCAATAAATAAATAAATGATTGACTGATTGATAAACTGAAAAGTTCTTATATTGAAATCACATAACTATTTCTCATCTTTCTGGTTGCAATGGTCGCTGCATGCATCTGAATCAACACTCACTGTCCAGAGTGCAACACAAGCTTTAGCATGTACCTAATTTGTTTTCCTTGTAAGCATTCTCCAGTGATACTGGCATCAAGCTGGCAATGAGTTAGTTTTAATCACTCAGTTGCATGACAAGACTGCATGACAATAAAACAAACAGCATGATTGTGTGTTTGGCTGTACACCATTACCTTTGGTGTATAAAGTTAAAATTTTCTGTCTCACAGCTTGTACATTCCTGATACTTAACACTGATACTGAAATGAAGGTAGCTGAACTGCTTTATTTGGAGCAGGGTCAGGGCAAATGACAGGAAAATGTAAACAATTTAAAAATCAGTCTGAGTCAGACTAAGCAAAGAGGCAATTAATCTTCACTTGGGTATATAAAATATTTTCTGTGTATACTTGATGTAACTTACCATTTCCAAACAAATCAGGGTTTCAATGCCTTGATCCAATACACCATAAAGTTATACTCAACATGAAATCCATCAATCTTCATATCAACAGCTATCTCTTCTGAATCTCAGTTTGAATCAGATACACTGATTGGTTGGTCTTTGTGGATGATACAGGTCTAAACACTCAAACAAACTAAATCTACTTCTTTGCTGCCCTTTCGAGCTTCAGTGAGCAACAGAAAATTTGATTAACAGCAACAAACTTTAATGGATTGAAAAATTCTAAAACTAAATCATCTGGTTTTCTCTGGGTTGAGAAGAGTTTTGAACTGTTGGTTGGATAAAATGGCACTTTATGGGCCAAATAATTAATGGAATCAAAAGTAAAAAGGTCAAATCAATACAGAGAATAATTGTTGCAGGTCTACTTCCCCTCTGTATCCTCAGCTCACCTCAAACTCGTCAAACATAGTTTTGTTAGATATTTAGTATGAACACAATGTCTCTGGTGGAACTCAAACCTGTTTCTGTCACTGAATGTTCATCACACCATGAGGCTGCACTGAGTAGATGTGCAAAACCCGCTTGTGTCAATACAGACAAGCCAAATGGTCTGTGTGTTTAAACTCTCCAATGGGACGACACAGGGGCTTTGACGGGTCATAATGGGAACACCAATGTGTGAAATATGTTATGCAAAGGAAGCAGGCGAATGATGTAGCAGAGGGCCACCGTTTGGCACTAAGTCGAGAGAGTCAGCAATAAAAAAAAAAGGACAAAAGCAAACAAGCCGCTGACATTCAGTTTTGGCTGCCGGGCCACAGGCGTGAGGCGCCTTCCAAAGTTGGTCGAGTGAGGAAAAACAGAGAGCAGCGGGCTCAGTCACTCCTCGGTCACAATGATTCTGTAGTCATTGTTCAGATCTTTACAAACTTGTCATGTGCAAATATAATAAATTACAGTACTTTATTGCAGCAGTAGCTAAGTTACAGCAATGTGGATCTGGGTCCTTAGCTGATTAACTACATGACCTTTTGAGAAGAATAAACTTGGGATCAATTCAGCAGAATTGACATGAAGTGGTGATTTGTAATAAAAACTCTATATTGGAAACAGCTTGACACAGCTTCCTCCAGGAGTGAAATAATCCCTCCTCTGTTTTTTATTTGATGTGGAGGATTGTTTTGGATTCAATTAAGGAAGAAAAATGAAATAAGCTGCCTGTGTAGCCTCGCTTTGAAGCCAAATGTTAGCTTCCAGTATTTCCCATTTTTAAGTTTAGATTTTTATTTGGTACAGATTACACATTAATCTGTGTTGTCCCTCATTTACAGCAGTTTATTTAGATAATTAGGCCATGGAGGGAGGAATACACACACTAAGCGATGCTATGCATTACTAATCTGTAACCTTAGAGAGTTGCATGTAACAGGGAGAGTGGGGATGTCAGACTAATTTAGTGGAGGGTTTTAATGTCGACATGGTGTTTTGTGGTCAGGTTTTCAGCTATAATGCATTTTTGAGTTGAATTCTGAATTTTGAGTGGGGGTTCAGAGGTTGAACTGTAGTGTTATTCTCTGAGCCTATTCATTTGCTTTAGTCTCACGGAAAATGTCAATAGAAATTATGTTTCTGACAGCAGAAATACTAACAGCATGTGGTGTGGAAGTCACAAATTATGAATAAAACATAACACGTCGTGTTTGACAATTACATCAGTGCTAATAAAACCATAGGCATGCTGGGCTTTTGCCAATCATCACACTGACAGTATTAATTGAAATGGCAACATAATTTGACTAGAACTAATCATGCTGTCCTGATGGACAGAAAAATGTAAAACCGGGGTTTGACCTTCAAAATGGAATTTGCTTTTTTGCATGTTTGGAAAAATAGTGATATATAAACTTTTGCCATTCCAATTAATTAAAGAGATGCCTTGTTTTTGTCCTCAAGACAAATATGTAAGCATTAATTTGTGAGTGAATGCTTTGTGATTATCCAGCCATTTCCATTGGGAACAGTTATTGTATATAATATAACACAGGTGATTTCTAAAGAACAATTTCTAAAAATCTAAAGATAGGCATGGAAATTGTTTTTTCATACAACATGTAGTATAATCTGTCAAAGAACATGTAAATCAGTATTAGCTTTTAATTAATGTTCAATAGCACAGGTTGATCTGATTGATCACTGGAGTTGTGTAAAGTCTAATTCCATCTTTCCCCTGGTTGCTGACCTCTGTGCTCTATTGTGATCCTGTTTGCAGGATGAGCCTGACTCCTGCGCCACTGACACACAAACCATTTGAGCTCAGCACACATCCCAGGAAAAACTCATCTAGACACATGCAGCTATAATAGCGTCACGCTCGGATTGGCCCTGTGAGTACTGTCATGGCCTGTTGAGCACGAAGAGGGGTATTGGGTGGCCAGGACTGTGAAATAACAGAAGGGCAGGGGGGTGAGGGGGGTGCACTCTAAAATACACAGAACTAGTGTGCAGTGTGTGACAAGCAGCTATGATCAACATTAATACTAATCAAGATTACAGTAAAAGGGGATGATGTTTGGGACTATTTTTTGCTCTCAACAAAGATTTTGTGTATCACATCGCCTGGTGATTGCTCCATTGTCTACGTCCCTCTGCAGATAGGACACTGATGTCAGACTTGGTGGTGAAATTGTGCATCAGCCGAAGTTGAGAATAATCTCTTTTGTTATGTCAAAAAAGCTGACCACCCCTTTATTCTGCAGGCACTTTAGAAAAGCAAATAATCACGTCCAAGAATAGCAGCAGTATTGATGCGTTCCCACATTTCATAAGGGCTCAGCCCTCCTCCTGCCCTCCTCCCCGAGTTTCAGTCCAAACCTGAATGAGACCCTAACAAAGAGGAGCTGTCAGTGGTCTGCTGGATGTGGTGGATTAGGCAGAGAAATGAAGACCTGTCGCAGACTTCAGCCAAATAGACTCTGTGTATCTAAGAGGCAGTGGCAAGGTGCCACATGTCTTTTATGATGGCCTTTTAATGAGCTCTAATTAAATATCTGTGGGCTCAGTAATTGTCCGGGGGTAAGAGGTGGATCACTGCCCACCTACAAGATGAAAAATAAGAAACGGGAGCAATAATGTGCATTCTCAAAGGATACCTTGTTGTAGCCACTGTCTTTCATTTGTATGTTATAACCAGTGATGTTGTAGCATTGAAGTACCGCCACTTTATAATCAGTATAAACCAAACATGTCTAAGAGATGACCGCACAGGCCTAATTAAGATAAAAAAGAGACCATCCATAATTTCATGGCCCCTCACACTTTCTGTAAAAGCGATGCATCCACTTTGGGGAAAAAAGGGTTTACAACTTGCAGCCAGATGTTTTACACTACTGATTCATTAATTTGTTGATAATAGCAACCAGTACTGATACGGATACATGCAGTTTCACCGATGTTAGAACTCTCACCCAAAACTTCACGGACTCTTAAATTAAAACAAACAAAAAACAGTTTGGTCCTGAAAAACATTAATCAATACATAACAGGCACAAACTGGAGCTATAACCAAGCAAACTTCATCTACTACCCTTGTTGGATGTATTAATGTTATAGTTGATTTTCACAGTTGCTTTGTAACCTGTTAGTATTTCTGCAATCAGTTTCCTAGTAACCAAACCAAAATGTGTTGCTAACTTTTACTTTTGTGTATTTGTTCTATTTTAGCCATCTTCTTTCAGTTAAACTTTCACTGATAATAGTCCACAATATAATCTTTGTTGATGTACTGCCATTTTTTTTACATTTTGGTCCAACTCACATGTTATCATTATGATCACTATCAATTAATGCATAGACACTTTATGTAGAGTTAAGTTTGTTTAGCTTTCTGCATAATTATGCATCAACACCTATGGTGAAGGCAGAAAAACTAAACTAAAGTTTGGGCTTCCTGGTTGGACATTGTATTTAAGTCCTAGCATTTAAGTATTTAAGTCCTTTTTTTAAGCCTGGCACAATGATGATACACCGTGTTCTCACACGCTGAAATTGGATTGGAAATAATAGAAAAAATCTCAGGAAGAGAAATGAAGGAAGGATCCATCTTTCAAAGTACAAAGCAGATTTACATACACTAGTTTAATATTAGTGTTTATATTAATGCATTTAATTGTGTATTCAAACCTATTGTTTCTTCTTATAGCAAATGAAACCCTAAAAATCATCGTCATTCACTTGCAGAACAGCAGAGAAAATGACATAGTGCCCCACAGAAACTCTTTCTTCCTGTGAGTGCTGTGGGGGGAAGAGTTTCTGTTTTACAGTACAAGTGACTGCTGCTAGAAAGCCTTACTGTAAAGCTTCTGATTCATCGTTTTGTGTCACATTCCTGTGCACGATCCATGTGAACACCTTCCAGCAAGTATGACTCCGTCTGCCTGGCTGTGTTTTATTCATGGGTGCCTTTCTCTGCTCCATTAACCAGCTGAGATACCTCAGCTTTAGAAGAATGTGTGTGGTACAGTTAGAAAGGAGAACATCAGGTACTATGTGTAGTACTAAAATGTATAGTTCAAACTCCTGGAACTGCATTGTATGTAGCCTATGACTCTTTTACTCTATTATTTAAATGTCAGTTTAATGTCAGTTTTTCAAGTTAATTGTACTACAATTTAGAGGTATTGAGTTCTATAGTAGACAATAGGTGTTAAAGTGATATATTCAGGACACAAACTATAAACTACACAGCAATTGAATTCCTGCTACACTTGAAATGACTTCTTGCTCATACATGACCTTTGCAATCCTTGCAGTAGCCACTCATTTATGCCATATCAATACACTTTGTAATGTGGCGACGCTATAGTTTAGAAAATTTGCTTAAGTACAGAAGTAAAAAACACAAATTTGGTGAAACATTGTAATTCAGATGAATGTTAGGGGAGCTTCATCTTCATGGCTACAAGTCTGGTTAAGATCAGGGTGGTCAGTATTAAGACAAACAAACAAACAAACAAACAAACAAATAAAAACAACATCACACAACTTCTTTCTTTCTGTTATTAAGATCCACGTTAGCATGAACCTAAGCATTGACGATTCTTCCTGGGGTCCAACACACATAAAATCATCTACGCATTAGAAGAAGAATATTAACACTAGGTAGAAATACAACTCACTGAAAACAAGTCAAACATAGAACATTAAGCCAAATACTGCAAGGCATGACTGCATATGAAATTCCCAACAAATTTAATAAATAATACAATCACATAATACTACATTTTATTTAAACATTTCACGTACCCAAAATTTTGACATATATCCCTAAATTCAGGTACAGTGTAATGGTCTTCTCCATACATTTTCTTTCTTTGCCTTCACCAGTTGTTACTAGTTCCAACACACAAATTCAATTTAAGTTGCTCTTGTCTTTAAAAATGTAGTTTCTTGAAATTATGTTTCTTAATTTTGTTTGTGAAAATAATTTTATAATATTTTTGTTGATTTTGTCAGCAGTATGTTTCTTCCTTCTTTGCTTGCATCACAATTACACACTTGAAAGCAAACGTGCATGCTGAGGCATTTGCTGAAACCACAGATGTTGTTACTCTGGGGGGTGGGGGGTGGCGATTCATCATTGTTTTATCTCTGTCAAAAGGGAACGTGCCATTAAATAGCTGTTAATATGAAAATTTAGAATCCCTCTGCATATGCTGCAATATTGCCTTCTAATGTTGCCTTTACTACAAATCTGCAGTTTCAAAGTACTCATCCATACAGAAATTTCTCTCAATCCAGCCACTCAGTGAGTACATCTACCAATTGATTGTTTCTGCTTAAGTGGCTGAGAAATCCCCCTAATTCTGCGCCTAAAGATGGCGTAGCTACTACAGTGACGCTTCCCCTTTTCTACTGTTCTTGCACTTGTATAACTGGAATTGTATTTCTCCCTAATATTTTCCACGCTTCAGCTGAAATGTGGAGGAGTCAGAGAGAAGAGGACGAAGAAAGAATGTGCACTGAGGGAAAAACAAGAAGAGGCATACAAGAGAGAGACACAGAAAGAAAAAGACGCCTGCACAACTTGTCTGAACTCAAGATCTGTCTCATGACTTAAACATTCTGGGGGATAAAATGTGCCCACACTGCACGGATTCTTTTCCCCGTTGAACTTGCAGATTCAGCAGTGTGAGAGGCATGCATCAATGGACTATTGTATCGATGTGTTGTGATTATATTGTGCTGTCTCATGGCTTGACGAGCTGCGGTGATCACACTGTGGAATTATTTAAGTAGTAAAACAATAACCTTGCATCACAGAAACAATGTGATTATGTGGTGTAATGACCCACTGTTCACTGTAAACCACTATAATGTCATGCAATGACATCGCAGGTAAGATCGCCCTTGGTGTCACAAGGGCATCTTATAACAAGCTCATAGCTCATATGAAATCATGGAATGCAGTAGCATACCACAAATATGGTTTGAATTGTAAAAGCACTACTTTTATAAAAAAAAACAACTTTAGTCCAAATAAGAATTTATTCTTATGGAGGAGACCAAACATGCATGATATTGCATGTACTGCACACACGAATGAGAAATTAAAGGAATATACCATTCCAACTAAAGTATCTTAGTAAAATGTTATTCTTATTCATGTTATCATGATGATGAGGGAGAGCATGACTTATTGTTGAATTTTGTCAACATATGGCATGTATTATATTGGCTGTTTCTCTTATAAATGTTAAATATATTTTGCAGAAAGACAATTTCCTGTTTTAGTGCAACTCAACACTTTTCTCCACACTGTTCTCGTGTATGCAATCATTATTGTTTAGCACAAATTTTTACAAGACAATAGACTCACATGTTTATGATTCATTTTGTTATTGACACTGACAGTGAAGCAGACCATGGGGGAGTGTCAGAGCTCCAGGCTCATTTTCTAAAGAGAGTCACTGCAGTACACCAATAGAGACTGTGACATAGATCATCTAATTCTGGCTATATGGCAAAATGTGAACTGTGGGTTCAGAGATGCAATCAACAGTTTTCTGCTGTTGTTGAGCAAGAGCTGAGAACCTGCAATGTGCCTGCCACAGCCTGTCTGCCAAGTTGTACATTAAATATACACCAAACAACAGGGCTCATAGAGGGCACAGCCTGCTAACATTTTATATTTGTACCTCTGGTAGTATAGTGTTACAAAGTCATGTGTAACTTGTTTCAAGGTTAAATTAATTTTTAACGTAACTTGTCCAAACAGATTACCACTTCAATGTTAAAATCAACATTACTGACAGACAGCGCAGGTCCTGTTAAGCCACACTGAACTGACATTAACATAACGATGAGTCATTGTTCAGCAAACAACCTTGACTTTCCTCATCCTCTCTCATCGACACGCTCTCACTGCGTGTAGTTTGGAAAAAACAATATGTTTTCTTAATTTTTCTTTTTTCATTCATTACTATTTGGCCATTACTTGTTTTATTTACCCTTTATGGGTAAAAGGACACGAGATACTGTTACTGTAATATGTCAAGGAAAGTAAGTCAGAGGGCCCTTTGCTGCTGTTGCTAACACTGAACAAAAACTGGAATGCAGTGA
>OMLM01013953.1:0-53084 GCA_900302695.1 Helostoma temminkii | reverse complement strand
GTGTGTGTGGGTGGGCTTTAAAGGGGGTGGGGTGGCTTCTAAAATCAAGGCAAACAAATCTACAGTCTCATGGGGTGCTCTCACCAATTAAATTACATTTTAGTTGCAGTGCGGTATGAAGGAAATCTGAAATGACTTTTCACCACAAGGAACAGACCCTAAATAACAAACATCATTTCTTCAGAAATAATTGAATTGCATCCCCTTTGAAAATGTTCCCCTTACAGACAGTAAAGTGAAGGCAACATGACATCCTCTCTGTCTCAAATAGGCCTCCCTCACATCATCGCCAATGCCTTGCAGTCTCTGTCTTGTCAGCACCTCTCATCCGTCCACCTGATGTAGTTTTCAAATATGTGCTGTTTTACAAATCTTAAGAGAAAATCCGAGGTGAAGCTCCTACCACTTGACCATGTTGCTTTATTGCTCTTGGCACTATCACTGGCATATTCAATGATTTCCACTGCACTCAGTCACTGCAATACTGGAAACCTCGGCAGATGAAATGCTCCTGAAATGTAACATATTATCAAAAGTCATTAACAATTTCACAAAGACTAGCAGAAAAACGTACAGACACGCAGACTGAGTTTGTGATATTTCAGTTTCAGTGTGGGTGGCTGTGTTGAAGTCTTTGTGTTTATGAGGTAAACAGCAGACTTAAGTGCCAGATATATCACTTTGGTAGTCTTAATCAGAAGCGGCGGGGGGCTTATTTCTCCTTGGCGAAGATTAAGTGTTTATTTACAGAGCTATTTACATTTATTTGTTCGCCAGTAGTAAGTAGAATTAATGTGTCTGTGGTGAGTGAACTGTGAAATGTTTCTATGGTGAATGTATTTGCCAGTATAAGCCACAACTTGTGCATCTGAATTTTCGATTTCAAAGTGGCTACTAGCAGTAAGGATTTCCATACATTCCAGAATCAACATTCCAGAATTAACCTCAGCACAAGAGACTCTGTTTGTTTTTCTGTGTTTCTGCATCACATGTCTCGTTCTGCATGGATAACACCATCAGCTTTCTGTGGCCTCACTGTGACGCTGCCCTTTGAGATGTCCTGTGGTCATGCGCCTCTGCAGGATGGTGGCCTGTTCTGAATCTCAGGGAGCGGAAGCAGATGTCGAGGGTTTCACCCACTTGAAAGCATTAGAGGGACAGTCGCAAGATGAAAGATGGCTGCTCAGAGGCAGTGGGGGGTGGGGGTTTAATCCTGTCACCCCTCCCTTCTCCTCCTCCTCTGTCCTCCCTTCCCCTCCCCTCACTCTTTAGTGGTATTGCCTCTCTTCACATCTCAACTCAGATTGTGCTGTGCAAACAGAGCCAGTCATGGTGCATGGAGTCTGTCCTGAATCCCAATGCTGCCAGTTATGCCACAGCCACTTTCTAAATGTCTTTGATCAGAAGTTGCGGTAGGAGACCATTTGCCAGCAGAGCAGTTCCTGTGATTGCCAAGGTGATTTGACAGACATACATATATCAAATCCATTTTGCTGTAATTGAGGGGATCAGCTGGAATTCAACTAGACTTGGTCTTCTGTCTGTCTGCGGAAGGTTTATCATTTATCACTCGCTTTGGTTGATGCAAGGCAGGAAGAGTGACTGAGGCTTTAAAATTGTTGGCTGAGAAACATATAAATTCAGTACACATGAACTGCCATGGCACTGATAAATATGTATCAGATCTGTGTGTGAGCTCCACTGTGGAAGGATGCTCACTAGGGAAGGTCAGAGAGAAAGAGAAGCGCACAGGTTCCATCACCCACTGAGGGAATCCACTAATTATCCACACTGGGGGGTGTATACGTACACGTGTGTCTGTGAGCTTGTGTGTGTGTGCGTGCACGTGTATTTGTGCTGACTTTGATCGATAAGACAGCAATGATGAATAGACCGACAGACGACAGGCATCATCATGATGAGGGTTAACAATTTGTGACATTGTTTTGTCTTCAGTATCTACTCTGACATCTATGCAGGGAGAGTTTCCTCACTCAAAATCCAGGTGAGTTGAACAAAAAGAGCATGATGCAACACCATCAACATGTGTGTCACATTTATATCTGGTGTGTTTTGCTTTGTAAAAGCAACAGATAGCCCTATCATTATCTGCCTGTGTTTGACATGCGAGAACCCGACACCCAAACTGCGAGCAGATCCATCAAACCATTGCGTTGCTGGCAGATTGAGGTCACGCTGAATTATGACTGGAGCTCCGAGGTAATCACTCATTGGGCCCCTGCTAAAATGCTGTCGCATCGCTCTGCAGCCGCCTGTGTGCTGCGGTTTACTGACCTCGACCGTGCTGCCCCCTCAGTAGTCACCCGTTAAACGGGCATGTGGTTCAGACCCTGGATTGGTGGAGGGGATTGTGGAGATAATTCACCACTGATAGGAAAAAAAAGCTTGACCTTGGGGATGTGACGACCACAGCATAGGTTAGAGTGTCACACACTGAAATACACCCACAGGCTTGAACAAACACTCATACTGTATGTTCAGGCCATGTTTTGACAACTGCAATATGGATGAAACGCTGATATATAACAAGCCAATGCTGCATCACTGGAGCGAGAGTAACATGACATGGCTGTGCCTTGGATCACTGCTGATGTATTACGTAGCGTGTGGGCATGTGTGAGTGTTCAGTTTGTGTTAATGGACAAGGATGTTCTGTTGGCGTTGATGCCAGTAAGCTCCATAAATGACTGTACTTTGCAATTTGGAACAGCTGGCAAAATTCACTGATGCATCAGTGTTGAGTTTTATCAGTCTGTCCCTGAGATATATGTGACTGTAAAGTGCATCCTGCAAAACCACTACAACATCAACAATGTCATCCAATTAAAAAAAAAGAAAAAAAATTGAGGATGGTACTAATGAGATAACAGATGACCTTGAAAGTTTGGATTGGCTAAGTTTCATTTTATAGGTCAGTGATTCATTTTCTTAATAATATTCTGCATCACTTTAAGAGCTAATGGGGTGAAAATATGTAAAGAAGCAAAATCACACACATAAAAGCCATTGCAAGAGTGAAATAACACGGCCACAGGGATATGTCTTTCTCCTTTTTTTCTCTCCCACAACTCCTTAGCTCTTACACTTGCCTTTTCTGTGCATTCACTCTTTCCTCTGCTCTGTTTTTCTGTCTCTCTCTATCACACTCTCACTGTCTCTTTTTCTAAGACACCACGCTGAGTCCCTCCCTGCTGATTATTAGACATAAGTCTGCGTTCAGCGGAGCCTGAATCCTCTGAGCCATCTTACCTCCACCATCTCTTCTCTGTAAGCAAATCTCCACAGAGCCATGGACTATGCAGAGCCCCCTCTGTTGCAAACATTTCTCTCTGTCTACAGTCAAACTAGGCTAGCACTCAGTTGGACACACTCAATAAATGTTGCTCTGCCTCTATTTCACTTGGGCTCTTATTTTCTTTTTCACTGAAGCTTTTTATTCTCATCTCCTTCAAGAAATCCACTGTTTTTCTAAATGATCAAGAAATATGAAATATTTCTATATATAACCTGAAATATTTAAAGTTAGCTGGAGATGAATACTTACAAAATTTGCTTAATTGTGCATCCTTGGTCACTTGAGTCACATAATACAGGGTTAAAGATGATGTCTCCATGGCTACAACTTACAGCACCACAGGGTGCATGCACTTAAACACAAGTGGCTCTGGTCTGATAATGTAATATGGATAATTTCATTAGTCTGGAAGCCCTGAAACCACACATATTTTAAATGGTTTTTCTGTTGCATTAAAATTTCTGCCCAGCACTAAAAATGGCAACTTCAAAATAAAGATGATTTCTGAGACAGTAGTAGTGTCGTTGAATACATTTTATGAATTAGCATACATGGGGATTCTGTAAGGTAAGACACAGAAGCATCCAGGCAGTGTGTAATACAGCCAACACTGTTTAGTACTTGTTTGCTTAGACATGAAATAAAAACGAAGCAAGACATAAAATGGTCCAATAACAACTAACTACTTCTCGTTAATTCTATCCCTGCTTTATTTTGTTGCTCTTTTATGGCCACTACTATTCCTGTTACCTGGCTTCTCATGTTTCCTCTGAACCAGAAATACTCTGGACTCATTTCATAACACAAGATCCAACAGGATAGCTGCCAAAGAAAATGCATCTTCCTACCAGAAACCGATGGCTTTGTTTTGCAGGGATCCGAACACAAAAGCACACTGTTTCCTAATTCCTACAAAACTTTACTTTGTCTTACATCCCGGGAGGTGTTGTAGCAATATTTAAGTGAAGAGCGCTGGGCTTTGAAACAGAAGGACTGCTCTGCTTGTGTTTCATCGTGTCCATATAGAGGCAGTGTCTGAGGGGCCAGTGTTTTCATCTAACAGTGTGAGACATGCTTCATGCCAGCCCTATATAATGTTGTTTGAAGCTTGGTCTTCTGCTCCAGCCTCTGTAGAGACTGCCTGCTTGCCTGCAGGCTGTGGCTTAGGCCAGATAAAGAGTTTGATCCATGAGGGTGGATGGAGGGAAGAGGGAGCAAATGGGAAAGTAGAACACACAGAAAGAAGAGAGGGAAAAAAAACAACAACAACAACGATATGGGAGGGGAGAGTAGAGGAAAGCAGAGGAGAGATGAAGGTGTGAGTGAAGGAGATGATACGGAAAGGCAGGAAGCAAGGGGAGCGGAGAAAAGGATAAAAATGACCCCATTGACAGGCTGTACCCAGGTTCCAGGATCGATGTGCATCTGAGCGCAGAGATATCTCCTACTAATCACAACGTGACATCCACTGGTCAATACCACACACTCTAGGGCTCATCATCACGCACACTGGCCTCCCTCTGTCTGCACGCACAGCACACCAGGGCCACTGCTCCTCCTTGAACTCATCAATCTGGCTGCTAATCACAAGCATGCACACCACACCTGAGTCAAACAGTATTTGTGGACTAATTCACTGAATTCATTTCAGCCTTGGACTGGATGTGGGTGAGGTTTACTATGGTTGTCTAAATGTTTTGATGCTTCTGTGTTATATTGTCCAATGCACCAAATTGGATCTGGCACTCTTAGCAGGATATCGCTGCTTATTTGAAAATCCCAAGTGATCCAGTTATGATGCCCACAGTCAGAAGCAGAAGCATGAATACACATGTACCCACTCACTTGCAAAAATCATCTTGTGACACTTAAATGAAGGTTAGGGCAGCTTTTAAGTACTTTGCCGTTGCCAGAAAAGCATGTGGACATGTGGTTGATGGATGAAAGGGTGGAAGTAGACACTCTTTTATTTAGCTGATACTTGGTGACTGAGAAATTCATGCCTGAAAGTAAAATACATTTTCTGCAAAATCCATGAATAGAGGCATTGCTATGAAGGAAATGTATTGTTCATGGTAGAAAGAGATGAATAAATATCTTTTTATTATTATTGATCTTTTGCAAACTTAAACCATGGCAAGAGCATGCTCTTTCCTGTGCTCGCCGTTAATTCACTGTTTCCTGTCTTTTCCTGTGTTGAGGGATGATACTGTATGTGCATTCTCAAGACTATACATGCACGCACACACACTGGATTGATTTTTGTCTTTCTCTGCCTTGTCAATCAATTAACTAACCAAGAGAATCAGAGTACCTGCATGGTGAATTTTTCCATCTGCACTCATAGATGTGTCACTAATGCTACAGCATCAGAAAAGCAGAGAATGCTATGTCTGCGTCCCTCTATTGCTACCTCTCTGTGCTGTGGCATTCGAGGTGGTATTCACACTGCTCCCTCCACACTGTTGCAGTGCCTAGATTGGCCTGATAGCTGTGTACACACAACAACACACTCTGTCAGTGAGCCTTGACTAGGCGTCGATGTGGAAATGAGAAGAATAATGAGTTATTACAGGGTTATCTGTGTGTATCTCCATGTCATGACTGTGTAAGCGGCTCTGCTAATCTCATTAGATGAGACAAGTTGTTAAAGATGTTTTCTGATTTCCTCTCTCTTCTCCTACTGCGTCCACAAATAGATTTCAGATCAGTGTGCTGAGAGGAAATGATTAGTGTCTTTAGCTCCCACAGAAACTGGTTTTCATGGGGAAACTGTGGCTGTTGTGTAGTAACAGTGAAAACCCTCTAACTCCTCTTGTTTCTATATACATGCACCATTTTTACACCTCATCTGCACTGTACAGCAGCCCCAAAGCTTGGTTCATTTTTGTATATGCAGGGAAAAAAATACACTGACATCAAGAAAGCAAAGTTCCACAATTACAAGTCAGATGTAAAATATGTCTAGAATAGGAAGGTAAAAGATGTAAGTCACACACAAGTATGACACTTCAGTCATGAAACATGGAATGATGGGAAGCTTCTTTTCTTGGCGACATCTTGTATGTGACAGCCAGATGGGATGACTGAAACTCATTTTTGGGCCAAAGAAAGCCATGGAGAGGCCACAGTTGCATTTGTGACAGACAAATTATTGCAAGGGGTGTACACTCCCCTAGGGGGAATCAGAGGGATACAGAGAAATGAAGGAGAGATAGAGTGACAGAGGGGGAGAGAGAAAGAGGAAGACAGAGAACGAGACCTCAGTCTAAGTGCCTAAGTCTTGCAGAAACAAATTAGCTGTGAGATGTAAGGGTACAGGAGGTGAAACTGAGATGGATATGCACATTCCAGCTAAAAGCAGGATGTGGGTGGAAGTTTACTGCTTACACTAGCCCTTTTCACGCTTTCCAATACAGCAGATCACTAGCCTACAAGCCTTACTCAGAAAAACATATGTCCCTGATTACATCTGACTGTAGCTCACATACAAGGCACACAATGTGCATGGTGTTGTTGTATTGGTATATTTGGTCTTAAACGTTAGATTGTAAACAAATGACTTTGTTGTGATTTGGCGCCATATATAAATAAACTGAAATGACTCGAAATTGGTGTTTACACTCACACAGAGCATAAACATGTTGAATGTTGAATGTTAACACTCTGAATACTTGAAAGATGCAACTGCATGGACTGTACAGTAACCTACTAACATAAATGTTACCAGCGTACACATGTGCATGCACATGCACACACACACATTATTTAATTAAGGAAGCTCATTAGGCATCACACACAGAGCTCCAAAGATGCAGAAATCTTTTTCTCTCACCAAGAACATCAACATCTCTTTTAATCCAAGCCACCTTTAATGAACCAGAACCAGCAGAGACAGAAAAAAATACCCCCCTCGTCGTGCAGTAATTCCTGAGCCCCATTCAAAATTATAGTGATGTTTCTGTTTGAAACACTCCCCTGATTCCTTTTAGGGTCAGTGGTCACACCAGCAGCAGTGTCTGAGCTGATTAACTATTGCACCAGGCGTGAACATGCCAGGCTGGACTCAGGCTCCAACAGTAGAAACATATTCTTCTAGCTGTGCCTATGTCACTCTGTGCATTCCTCTCTCACATTGTCTGACACCACTGTTCCCTGCTCTTTCCATTGTGCCAGTAGCCCTGGAGCCACAAGCCACACAAGCTTGGTCTAATTCAAGGAGGCACACCATGCAAACAGCAGACAAAAATAGGATAGATATGTGTCGCCCTTGCCCTCATTCTTGGGCACACATTAAAGATTGAGAATGCAACTCGGGTCTGAGATGGGATGGAGCTCTGAATGTGATCCCAGCACCTGACTGTGGAATTACCTGCTCTGAGGAAGGCTGCTGTGTTTGCCCATTTATTGAGTGTTTGCGTGCTTCTGTGTGCATCTGTGCTTGTGTGTGTGTGACTGGCCTGTACAGTTTGTACTGAGAGAAACACAGTGGACAGACAGCAGCACTGTCACAACAGCCCATCCCTGGAGAGCACTATGTCTGCCTTCCCTGCCTCATGCTTCATACTGTAAACTCCTATTGAGACAATTACTGTGGCAGACTCTTTAGCCACCATGGCCACTTACTGTAAGTGGACGTTGAGACAATTGGGTTATGACATGTCCTGCTGTAAAAATGACTTGGAAAAGTTCCACTGGCAGCAGCAGCTCCTTGAATATCTGCTCGAACAAATCAAGTCAACTGGAAACCCCAACAATTAAGGGCTATTTGTGCAGCTTATCCAGCATCAGTGTTTGGTCACTGAGCATTGATCTGCTGCAAAACTAATCTACCTCAATCCAATAAAATGTTTTTATTTTGACTAGGAATTATACAGAGTTGCTGAGATGTTGATTTTTGTAATAGGGATAAAATGTGTGTGTTGACCGAAGACTTCATCAGTCTGAGATCTTTCATTTCTGCCTCCTATGAACAAAAGGGTGCTGACTACACATTTATCTGAACTGCAAAACTAGTATAAAACTAATATATCTTAGCAAGACAAATGGACAGACACATGGATCTGCTAACTTGCCGACATCTATTCTCATCATTTCATAGATGGAGAGAGGATGGAGACAAAATGGGGAGGTCGTGGAAGGATAAAAGGGGAGGAGGAAAGAAAAAATACATGAGAAGTGTAAAACTCCTCACTGGGTGCTATTGTCCCTGGAGAGTATTCAAGGCAGGCAAAGGCTCTCTGGAAAACGAAAATGGCACTCTGCATGCTAACTGTGACTTTGCATTCATTGTGAGGAAGACACAGGCATCTCAATGCATTGGGTGACTCATGCAACCATTTCATCTCCAATATGGGCTGCTCCTGAGTTCAATCCAAAGGCTCTGAAATTATTTCAGACAGTGATATGGCTGAATTATATTTCTGAACACATGGATATATTATAGATGGATTAGAAAAAATACTTCACATGCATCACTGGAATTGCAAACAGCTGTTTTCCTCCCAGTGTGCATTTATCATCTCTACTCTATCAAATCTATGTCATAAATTTGTGCATAATAAATGGATTAATAAATGACAAAAACATTAAAATGTTTCATTGGTGCAAAAAAGAAAGAAAAATCAAGAAGGAAAATTTGTAATCATTCTATTTCAGTGTAGTTTTATTTATATAATACAGTAGTTTTACACTGTATTATGTTTATTTTTTTACAATTATGTTGACAGACTGAACCAAAAAACTTTTTAGGATTCAATTGCTCCTAAGTAGTGAATTAAATATCAGATAAGGTATTTGGCCAAATTGATGCAAAATATATTATATACTTTTTTACATAGAAAAGTGTATTATATATATAATATAAAACATTTTTATATATACTTCTACTGATTTGCAACATTATTTACATTGATTAAACTCTGTATGGAATCTCTGAGTTTGGGTCTCACTGTGTATATAATTTTCCTGCTTCTTATCTTAGCAAACATATTTATCAACAAATATGTTTTGCAAATGTTCTCTCAATTTGTTATCTACTGAATCTAAGATAAAAGGAAAAAAAATAGGTATGTCATTTCTTTTGTTAATATGCCTTCAGTAGTTTTATTTTTTTAAGACAGTTTAAGCCCATGTGAACTACATTCTGAGCTAGTCCACAGCTAAGAAGCTTTGATGGCTCAAAGCATTTTCATTTAACTGTATTTTGCGTAGCACTGCCACCCCTATATAGGGGCATATTGGCTTATGATACTCTGCAACTGTGAGTAAATATAAACCTGTGTATTAGATTTGGACCCCGAGATGAAATCTAATTTCTGTGAGCTCAGTGAGAGAGATTGCTTGCTGATACACATCCAAGGCCACATCTGGCAGGCCCTATCAAATATACATGAACCCCAGAAGATCATCATATGGTTGCACTGCATTTATGTTCTTAAGTCCACAACGCATTCTTGGTCCATGTAAGGTATTTGTTACCAACCCTGACATTTACATTGATATTTTCCAACTTTGCTCAGATAAACATGGTGTGACATCCATCTTTTGTGTTAGTGATGGCCAACATCTT
Source organism: Helostoma temminkii (assembly GCA_900302695.1). NCBI lineage: Eukaryota > Metazoa > Chordata > Actinopteri > Anabantiformes > Helostomatidae > Helostoma > Helostoma temminkii. The sequence goes on along the minus strand of OMLM01013953.1, from coordinate 43,197 downwards.
GGTCACTGTCCAATCTCATGAGGATACCATTTAAGAACTGAATATTGTAATGAAGGCAATAAAGCATGCAGATGACTTGGCTGATATTGAGAAGTGACAGTTAATTTGAGTCACTGGTGTAGCCAGCTGATAACAGATTGATAGTGTCACAAACCGCAGAGGACAAGTAATTAATATCTATTGCACAGTCTCCATTTGGAACACTAATGTATCATATTGAATTTCAGATGAAACAAAAAAACAGAATGACAGAAAACATCTCAGTGTCTGGCACCATGTCAACCTCATTTCAGACCGGCCAGCCTAATAATAAGGACTATATACATTCCCCTTTCACAGCAGCACTCCAGACGTTTTCAGTTCTGGCAGGACAGTGTGCAGTGTATTTTTACCTCCGGTCCTTTCTGTCAAGCTCTGAAAAGGCCAAATGGGTAGTGGTGGACAGTTTCTTCACCACCTCAATACTTAAAATTGTGTTAGCTGCTCACAGTGGAGTGGTGGCGCAGGGAGTAAAACGCAGAGTGACAGGACAAGGTCCCGGCACAAGGGCAAAGAGCTGTGAGTTGAGCTACAGTATGGTGAGAAGCAGTGCATCTCCAGCTTGGCAGTCTCATTAACTATTTATTTGTGCATATGTGTGTGTGTTAGCATGCTGCCCGTGCTCACTGGCATCAGTCTGTTTGCTTATGTTGTGTGGGTCCTTGTGCATATGCACACGTCTGCATTCTGGTGAACTTTTCTTGCTGCTTGAGGACCTGTGTGACTACCTCACTGAGGTGAGAAGGCATTCAATAGTTGCCTTTCCGCTTCAGTGGTCACACTTCAGATTATCAGTTTTTTACATTCAAACCAAGCTGTAGGCAGGAGAGGAGAAAAAAATAATAAAAAGAAAAAACTATGAGGGTCATGTGAGAGGGTACACAGTTTCCTTTTTTGCGTTTTTGCCCACTGCTCCATGGAAACATGCCTTTCACTCCAATCTGTCCATATCCATGACCTCCCCAATATTCTCTCCTCTCTGTTGCATCTCTTGCTGCCAGTGCTAGTAGGCACACAGCTGTAGCCACATAAAATCCCCTGGAGTGGGAGAGTGTACGAACTTACATGTGCACATGGACTCTGTGTGTGTCTGTGCTCGTGTTTGCATGTGTGCAGAGCTAAGCTCAGATGAGCTGAGCATTGGGGGTGGAGGGTTATTTACGCAGGCAAACATTTCACAACAGTCTATCCCATAAGTCCGGACCTGCCTTTGTCATAGGTGCATGTGTAGCTCCTTTTACACTGCCACTTCAAGGTGTCTTCACAGCGCCAATATGCTAGTATTGTACCAAGGCAATGTGGGGGGTTTGTGCAGACCCACCTTCAAGCTGTCTTCAGGGGTAGTGTCAGAGGGGAGGCAAGTTCACCCCACCACCTGTGTGAAAGAGCTAAGGTGGCGTCATGTGTTGGGCCGTACCAGGACACTGTCCCACAAGCACATGACATTATGACATCATTTGAACTCAGGTGCAGTTGTCATACACTGTGTTCAGTATGTTAATGATCACTGTTACACGTGGCTTCATTTGAACAACATGTTTAAGCGATCAGACAAGGGGGACTCACAGAGCACTGCTACGATGTGCAAGTGGTTGGAGTGTGTTGTTATGTTTAACCACTCCATCTCTACCTTCATCCATTAATTCTATCCTACTCCTGCAACAACTGCAGGTTGTAGTGATCCAGGCACTGTAGCGTTTCTCTCAGCATCTCATCACACACACTTTGCTGCAGGAAACTAAACTCTGTGACCATAATCCTTTATGCTCATGTTGCGCATCAACTGTGTTTGAGTTCAAATCATGTCTTAAATGTGCAAAACTGGTAAAAGCACATCATAGTTGTTCATCCAGTGATGTTTTGATGTAAAACATCACACCACTGACACCACAGTGCTGGTATCTGTGTGAAACGCACACTGAAAGAGGGGGCCACCTTCTCACCAATAAGGCAACATAAAAAGGGCTTATGTGTGTTTGCGTATGTCTATACTATACATGTTTGCACAGTAGGCTATCGATATGAGCCTTTGTAGATGACTTATGTGTATGTGTGTGTGTATGGGCATGTGTATACAACCGAGTGTGCTTGTCTATCAGTTAGGCTGCATGTTGGCACACTCCACTTTCTCAGTGTCAAGCTAACACATATTCAGCAGCTACTAACGTCACAACACTTGACACATATCTCACCCACAGACATTCTTTTCCAGTACATATTCAGAGTGATGTCAGTGAGCCTATTGCCATTACTATAGAACATGTCACTGTCGCCTCCCATCACCGCATAAAGAAATGACACACAGGTCTGGTCTGTAACACAGAGATTAGAAATTTACACAAAGGTTCCATCTTTCTGAAAATCTAAACATCATGACAAACAATCATGATTTGAAGCTTTATGAAGGAATAGTGGGAATACACCTGCGAAATATTTATCTATACGCCCTTCAAAAACTAAAGTTATTTTAAAGTTTGCTGCTGAATGTGCGTTAGCTTGACACTGAGAAAGTGTCTAACACTGTGTGCCGACATGCAACCTAACTGATAGACAAGCACACTTGGTTGTATACACACGTCTATGCACACACATACACATAAGTCATCTCCAAAAACTCATATCAATAACCTACTGCGCAAACATGTGTAGTAAGGACATACGCACACACACACACACACTCACTCACTTGTCTCACTATACTTGTGAGGACACTCATTGCACCTAATGCGTTCCCAAACCACAGTATTTATACTGGTCACTGGCTTCACTTATGTATGTGTGAATAAAGTACAGAAAGTTTCTTTCTATCTTTAAGCCTAGGTAAGCTTCTAAGATAATTGTTTTTATAGAAAAAGTGACATCATCATAAATGTGTGGATAACACATAAATGGCAAAAAACATTAAAAAGGTTGATTGGTGCAAAAAAAAAGATTTTTCGTATATTATGTTGACAGACTCAACGAACAAACTTGTTAGGATTCAGTTACTCAGATATGAATATCTGTAATCTAGTAAATTAAATACCAGTGAGGTATTTGGTCAAATGGATGTATTATATACTTTTTATATACATTTTTATATATACTTTTACTCATTTGCAACATTATTTACATTGATTAAAAACTGCATGGTTTCACTGTGCATATAATTATATTTATTAATTTCTTAATTTAAAAGAGACAAGATATATTTACATGCTCATGTTTTTTTATTGTTTCTTATCTTAACAAACATGTTTATCAACAAATATGTTTTGCAAATGTGAGCACAGCACAGTCATAGGTATAATTCATATTTAATTCCCAAGAGTCTGCAGTTGCTGTCATTTACTGTAAATATTGTGGATCATGTCAGTTGTACCACACACTGATTTCTGTCAGTGCTATAAATGGCACTATGCACTTTGTTTGCCTGCATTTCTCCATGGGGAATGTTTGTAACTAGCCTGTGTTAATTCTGTAAAGTACTGCCATGGTAACATGTTTTCCTATTTGTATTTTAATCAAACATGGGCCATCTTTTTCAGCCAGGGATGTGTTTTGGCTGTGACAGGGGTGCAGAGTTTTTGGCACTGATCTTCAACTGTTCACATGAACACCATGAGATACTCACAGTGCCATCTCTGATGTTCCACCTACCCTGCCAACTTCATCAGGTTTGACACAGAGAAATAAACTTCTGCATTTGGGTTCCTGACAAATTACGGTAGCACAATCTACAATGTTTGAATAATTGACAGCTTGGGCTACTTGGGCTTGAAACATCCCTGTGTCCTCAGTGTATTCGTCATCTTCTAACATTCTGTATCTCTGCATGTGAGGGGGATGTCTGGTTAACTCTCAGAAGAACTCACACGTCCCCTGGACTTTGGGGCCAGAGGTCAACAAAATGGGCTGGATTAATAGTTGATCTACAGAGTGAAGGTTTATTCTTTGCTGTTCTTTAATAAAGACCAGGGGGAGAGGAGGAGTAGCAGAAACAGATAAGGTTGTAGCAACGCTGCGCTATTTCCCATCAAGTCTCCCTCCCCTCTCCTAATGAGCATTCTGTTAGCAGCTAGGGGATGGATTTAGGCAGTTAGGCATACGGAGAAGGCTGGCTAACAATGCAAGTGGTTAGCTAAACAGCTGTTCTCTCTGTGCTGCCACCTCCCATCCCCGACTAATGAAGCCCTCACCGATGAACAGGAGTCCCGGGACGTGCCGGAGAACAGCCACAGATACCCAGACAGGGAATCTCAGTCACTCACTGGCCTCATAAAATAGTCTGTGTGGAGGATTGCTTCACCGATAGGACAAGCAAGGCTCCAATTAGATAGTGGCTCTAAGGGGAACCCTAAGAATAGCACATGGATGAGCACAGACATTTTTATGAGCACTCTGTGCTGCTCTGTGTTTAGAAAGTAAACAGTCTTTTGCGTTGTTTTTCTGACTGGAAAACGGCACAAGCTATGATACTTTCATAATAGATAATAAACACATCACTGTGATGATTTTTGTGAAATGTTGCATTGCTACATTTCATTGTCTTTTACAGTGAAAGTAGTGTTCACAGTGGTGAGTATCGATCAAGATTAGTGGAATGCCATATCGGTTTGTCAACATCTGAAATACTGCAGAGGACGCATGCTTTCCAAACAGCCTTCACTTAAACAAGGAGAAATGTTTTAGGGGTGATGCCTGTTTTTCATTTCATAAGAACATGATGGATTATGCTTGGCTAGAAAAACATGCCATTTATTTTAGTTAAATGTTGAGTCTGTCAAAGCGTTCATTGTCTGCTGAGGGCCTGGGTCACCTTCAAATGATATGTGGTTTAGATTTTACGTAACAGCTATTTTTTCCTTTGTTTTGCAGCCACTGTAACTGTCAAGACTGTTGCATGCTTTAAATAAAGGGTTGTTCTGAGTGAGGGGCTGCATCAGACCTCAGAGGGAAAGTGATGAGATTCTCAAAGTCTGCACTTATATACTTATATTTTACACCAATTAGCCAGGTGTGCGAAAATAGGCAGAGTTTCGAGCACTCTGCAATTTTTATTTTCTGTTCCTTCTTCACACCAGTACCTTTGGCAGTGTGTTGAATACTAAACTTCTCATCATGAACAGCTTTAAGGAGAAACCTCCTTTTTAGTGTTTGTTTTAATGTGCGTTTATGAATAACGTAGAAGCTGCATTGGAATTTTTGTTTTATTCATGCAGGACGTTGCTTTTCTTGCTTACAACTAACACGTAGGAGTCCCGCTAGTTTCTTAACAACTTAATTGCTGTGCTTTGTCAGCAAAGACTTCTTCAGTACTCAATGAAAGTCTTCCAGCTGCTCAGAGTAGATGATCAGTGATATCATATGTGTCTCTACACCCAAATGAAACCTGACCAGAGATTTGAAACATTAAAACCCCTAAGTGTAGAATAGTGTGTAGGCTAACCATGCAAAAATAATCATTTTAAAAAATGATTCTGGCTGTGTCTTTTGTTTATGCAAGGATGAGACAACCTTGGTAAAAATGAATACAGATTTAGTATTAAAATTAACTAGTTCTCCCAGGAAATGGCTCTATTTATAAATCTTTCCTCATAATTACCAAATTACATGATTCCTTCCAGGAAATTTCCTAGAAACCATGGATTTGTAAAATAAAGTGGGAAATGTATTCATCAAAACCTTCTCCATGTTGAAAAAAACCCCCAAACAAATTGTGTAACGATTTGTTTTTATTTTTGACTACAGAGTGCTTCCCCAGAAATAACCCAGTATATCAATATCCTCAATAACTGTGCTGTGGCGTTTCCAGTTCAGATTCAGCAGAAACATTCAAATCCTACACATAAGTGCTTTAAGGTGCCCCAGAGGGGTCTTTTTCTGTTAAGTGGCTGCACCAAGTGTTGAATTGCATCTCTAAGGTTAGCCATAATGGGCTAATCTTGTAATACTGTTAATGCAGTGCATGTTCTTTTGGGGTGTTTCTAGAAGATGGTCGTGATAATTCTACATGACTAAGAAAAACAGTGCACAAATCAACATTAACTTTACAGATGCACATGTGTTATGTTACAATAAACATCACACCAGGTGCCACTACCTAAAATGAACACTGAAGCGTTGTTAGGGAAGCTTTTTAAGTTTAGGGCAAATAGGCAAAGGCACTGTAAAAAAGGAACCTGGTTCTCATCAATATGAGTTAATGCAGGGGTATCTGTATAGAAGGCGATGTCTTGTTTAGCTAGCTTATTAAAAGCATGCAGAAGACTTACATAATTTGTAACATGCAGATGTTATTTTTATGAAAATCCATGTGTCCAACTTTAGTTTTGTCTTTTTACTTTTTAGCCTGCACCAACAGGTTACCTCTCTATGCAGATATTAATCGAATTCGAATACTGTAACTCGACACATAATTCCCTTTCTAGGAGAAAGAAACTGCACCTCTAGTTGTGAAATAGCACGTTAGCAATATTGTTTTCTAGCAGTTGCATTCGATTTGGTGAGTCACTCTCTTTTACCACTGAAAGGATCTATAGCTTATGTTACCTCTCTAAGCTAAAAATCTATTACAGCCTTGGGGGCCTGAGAGCTAAAGATTTAGGCTTTTTGTCAGGTTGCACAATGTTGGCCTTTTATAGTAGAGGTTTCTGCTCGTCAGCATGTTTGCTGAAGTTCCTCTCACTGGGGATTTCATTGTGCTCAGACTATGCAAATTCACAGCTAAGGCTAATGCATTTGCACTGCCCAGAACGAAACGTCTTGGTAGGCAGGCTACAGCTTGTAACTGCTCGTGCACATGTTCATGCACACATGCCGTGGACAGTTAGAGTGTTTCCTGAGGGCACGCTACGTCTGTGATAGGGATCCAGATACCATATATGAAGGCCACTGTCTGTATCACATTATAGGTACATTATAGCCTCTCACTGGGCAAATCTCACCAGCTTATTCCCACACAAAGTAATTGGATTAATGTTTTTCTATGCAACACTTCTTATCACACTTTGAAAAAAAAACAATTTTCCTTCCAAATCATTCTGTCTGTAAGCACAGACTGTAGCAACCAGGCTCTGTATAAACAGAATGATAGATTCCTTGATGCCTGTAATCACACAGTAAAGAAGCATTTTTCCTCTCTGTGTAGATGAAACAGTTATAACTGAATTAAGTGAGCACAAAGTCATATATTTTCTATTTCAAAACAGTCTTGAGGTTTCTAAAACATCACCCAAAACTGTTTGAAACACCTGGTAATGTTCTCTTTCTGTTGCAGATGTATATAAAGCACATGTTACACAAACCTGTGAAATTGATGAGAAAGGCGACAGTGCTCTCAAGCATGGCGTGCCTTCATAACAGCTCCACACTGTTATTTATGCAGAGGCATTGAGCTCTTTTCTCTTGGCACAGATAAACAGATGTACGGACACTGTAGGACTGACCTAGCTAGCCACAGAGGTGAGCTGTCAGCAACAACAAGCACACAGCGAGTGCTTGTGGTCAACACTAAAGGGCAAAGTTCAGCTAATTACCCTGTAGTTGTTCATCTGGCAGACAAACAAGAAAACAACAGTCTGTTAAACAACACGCGACTCAACATCTAATCAGCTGTGTTGCCTGGTGTTGAGTGCTTACTGAAGAAACACTTAAACGATCACGGGTGAAAAAGAAACAAAATTGTGCAATGAAGAAGATAAAGAGAAAACACACAGTGTAAGAAAAGATGGATATAATGAAATGTGAAAACAGCACAAGGGATAGTGAGTGGTGTCAGAAACTGGGCCAGTATGTGTGAAACAACAGGGAATAAAGGGAGGGTAAGAGAGAAAGAGAGAGACGGAGAAGGTGCGAGAGGAGGAGGGAGGTCAGTGGAGATGTGGAGATGGGTGGAGGAGGAGGGGGAGAGATGAGTCCCCAGTGCTCAGCTGTCAGTGCTTCCTCTGCAGGTGGGGCAGGAGGAGTGCCAAGTCCCCCTCTCCCACTCACACAGACACCCATGCATCGCTCTATAATGGATGCTTTACACTGGTGCCAGAGAGAGAAGGACTGAGGCAGATAGAGGGAGACATGGTGAGAAGACGAAAGAGAGACACGGGTGTGGGAGGGTACTGGAAAAAGAAAGAAGCTGCTATGAGAAACAGGGAAAAGGAGCTGAAGAAAATGTCTCGGAGATGAAGGCAGTGGAGTCAAGGCAACTGTAGCTGGGAAATTGACAGACAGACACACAGACAGACAGGCAGACAGAAGCCTCCATCAAGTCATTAGACCAGTCGAGACAGGAAACAGACGAGACAGTATGGGAGCAATATGATGCAGCTATTGGTTTAATTGATATAAAGCCGAACAGGATCAAAGAATGGCAGGGCACATGCAGAAGCTGCAGCCCCTTCCACCAATGCTGACTGTCACTGTCCATTAGGAGGTGTATGAATGTGCCCTTGACAATGATTTATCAAGAATGATTCATAGATGGCATCTACCTGAACTAATGACTTGCTAGCGTCTTCACTGGGGATTGTAGGTCATCAGCAGATGACATACTCTGTAGTCACCTCGTTCATCAGCTGTGATTAGATTCGTGAAGCAATCAGCAATACATCACCAGATGGCTCTCACTGTATTGTGTGAGGATATTGCCGAGACAGCCCATGTGTGCCACATGTCGCTCAAACTACCAAAGTCCATTCGCACAGTTGTGGATCTAGGGCTACAGGTATATGTAATGCTCTGAGCTATTACCTTGGTTGATGGGGGCATGGATTTACTAAAGTACTCAATTATCCTGTGCTTCTTTCTCTGACCTGCTGCTTGGCTCTTTAACACCTATAACTCCATGCTTTATAGGCTCAACTACCTGCTGCAAGCAGAGACAGACTGATGGCTAGACTACCTGAATGAACTGCCTTCACCATTTTCGGGCCATTTTTCAATTCTTCATTCCTCTGCTCCCTTCTGGATAGGAGTAAGTAAAGCTGCCTCCCTTTGATGGACAGCCCAGCTGGATGTTATTTTCTGGTGTGTTACTGTACTTCACTGACCTCAGTGGTGTCATCTTTACCCTAATAACACCCCTCCCACCTCACATTACTCAGCGGGCCCACCTTTTTTCTTCTGCTCAATACAACTTTGGTTTCATTTTCTCTTTGCAATGCTGAGTGGTGAAGAGACGAATAAAGAGAGAGAAAACTATTTACTGCTTGAATTAGACCATTTCCAATTTGCTTCAAGTTCAAAAGAAAGTAATACTTTTTAATTGGTGGGTAATTCTCTATCTTTGTTTTGTAAAATAAAGCAATTTTGTTCTGCTTTGCAAAGTAAAAGGCACTTCTATTTAAAGAGAGGCTGAAAAATGCCACATAGGCCACTTGTTAAAATCGGTTTGCTTTTTCTACACAATGATGGCCACAGTATATAGCAGACAACAAAGCAGAGTAGTCAGCGTAAATAAATACAAGCATTCTTGCTCCGCAGAGATGGCATCCCCCTGGTTTAATTATCGCTCTTGTCAATCGAGGTGGAAGAATACAGCACCTGACAAGGCACGTCCCCATTCTCTCATCTTGCATAGTCCTTTTTCACACCCTAAGATGCACAGACACCCTTCAGCAAACAGCCAAATCAAACCTCAAGATGGAGGCATTCTTTTGCCCCAAACACCCAGGTAACTTTACAGTGTTGAGTTACTGAATGCCTTTGACACCTCAGAAATGGGGTCTATTCAACTTTGACAAATGTCCCTGGTTTTTCTCAAGCACAAGGCATTTGCACAACAATGACAGTTGCGTCGTGTATGAATAACATCCCAGGGATGTGGTTATGCAGCTATCTTTCCCAGTGACTCCAATTCACATTCCAGCTTTTGCAAGGTGCTTTTATTTGATGCTTAAACTCCATAGGCGATGGATGGCTGCTACACAATGCCTGTGCCCACAGAAATGAAGTTGACACTGAGTGTCAGTGGTTTGCACCTGGAGATCTTTGCTCTGAGAGCTCAGACCAGGTATTTTATGGAGTGGGGATGTGAAGATCCGAAGGCCATTCCACAACGAACCTCCCATGGGTCTCATTGCACAGAGCAAACCCACATGTGTTATTTTCAAAGGTCATAGCAAGATGTAACATTACAGTTAAAGCAGTGATGTAGTATAACACTCACACACTCTTCATCTATATGGCTTGTTGACCTTCATCTTCGTTCTGCAAGATAGTGTAATTCGGAGCAGTATTTTCATTAGCCTTAGATACAGCAATGAATGAGTGTACAACTTCTCAAGGCTCAACACATCATAATTCCCAGTCCCTGTACTACAACAGTGTTTGCACTGTTCCCTGTTGTAGGACTAAAAGCCTGCATGTTAATGTTAAGTAATGATCAGAGCAGAGGTAAGATGCTCATGGCAATGCAGGCTTTGCATCCCACAATCTCAGCACTAAATCAGCAAGACTGACAGAGACTGATTGATTCAAGGTCAAATAAATGTTGTTGTCATTTTATTTCTTTCCTCTATCAGTCCAGGAGTTAAATACATGCCAGAAACCACACAGTAGTCATTTGCAATGATTCGTGTGGTGAAATCACAAGAGAGCTCAGACCGGATTTTACAAGGACTTCTGCTCACAAAGTCAGGCACATGGACGCACTCTGAATGTCATTCACATACATTAAATTTAACATCAGTAAGAATGATTCACTTCTTTATGTCAGATATGGAAAGCAAGCCTGGCATGCTTGGCTAGGTCTAGTTAAATAGTTTTCAACTGCTCGTTTGGTGTTTTTACACACATGTGGAGCCAGCCGATAGGACGGTGAAGCAAATTGTGATTCGATGAAGCAATTGATATTAATGATATGGGAAAAAGCTTCTATTTTGCAACAAAGCAACAAAATGATACTTGATCTTACAAATGCTTATGACTATTATTATTAGTATTTATGCCCATTTTGTTATTTGGCTCTGCAAAAATTTTATGTAAAATATGTGTCATAAATAACACAGAAAGATGCCAGACCAGATCAAACTCTCTGACAATTGATTACTGATAAAGTTAATCAACTCAAGCTAAACAAAGTGCAATTATTAAAAAATCTAATAATTTAATTACATTCCTGAGTCACATACAGTTATTATGAGCTAGCTACATTCACTGCATGTGTGTCATGTTAATGTTTGGCTATAAAAACCTTTGATTGCAATACCATTTTGCCAATAATTTTATTAGTACTGATTAGTAATTATAATTTACTATACATACTTGACCACATTTGATCAAAATAGACTTGGCTGTTTGTGTCTCAGTCAAGTTGTTACTTCACACTCTGACAGAACCCCCTGTGTCTCACACACTCAGCTGAACGAAAATGTACAATAATGCATCAATTCCTATGATTTCAAAGTCACATCTTTTCCAAGACTACAAGAAAATCTACAGCAATAGTGCACTATGAGGAGTAGCTATTAAGAAAGTGAATATTCAAGATTTGATTTGAGGAAAATGTTCTACTGTGACAGTAGATTTTTTCAAACTCTTTGATCCTCTATTTCTACACATCCCATGATGCTTTCTTTCACTTGATCATCTATGCTATCCTTCACATTAAATGGATTCAAAAACTTACCCTTACTATTTCCTGAAAACCAAATACCTGTCACACTGCCCTCCTAATACTCATGCTTCAAGGGTTTTCAGTTGTTGTAGTGGTATGTGCATTAAAAAGCCCTGGTATTCATTGCACTGCTGTAATAAAACCCAAGCATTTAACATGCACATTTATGGTCCTCAATAACCTAGAAGTCTTAATAAAAATGAAAGCTGACATTGGCATGAAGGATCCTCCACACTAGCTGTCTTTAATGTCCAAGACGTTCCATTAAAACGGGAGCACTTCCTAAGAAGCGGAGCTTTTATCCTGATTGCTTACAGGAAGAGAGGGAAAAAAAGAAACCAAACGACCTTCAGAGCCTCTACAGCTAGCCCTTCCCTCTTGTGTGCTCCATGCATAGACATGCCTGTGTGTGCACATATGTGGTTAGTTAGTATGCGCACTGATTGAAATGTGTAGATATACTTTGTTTCCTATAGGTTTTGCATAGAGAAACACATACATTGATTCTGTTATGAACAAATGCAGTGAGTCATTGGCTATTTGGTATTCCGTTCATGTGCAGAGAAGCCATCTCACTTTTTATATCATAATGATTATTAGGCGATAGGGAAAAAGCCAAATCTGCATGTTCAATTAGTGTCTGTGCGATGCCAGATAGATAATACATGGGACTGGCTTAAGTCCTTGCTTCTGAACTTCCTCAGTCGCTTTCTGTTTGAAGCCAGAGAAAAAGAAGATGGGGACAGCGATTTCCCTCTGTGGGAACACAACTGTTGAGCTACATTTAATAAGCTGGTCAAAAACGCTCTCCTGCCGAGAGAGACTGCGCTTTTAATGACCATTCTGCTTCCAAAGTCTCAGATGTGCAGCTAGATTGCTTGCCACATAGCAGACAAGGCAGCCATCTTATTAATAGCAACACACCACACATGCTGCATACTTGGGAGCAAAAACCCAGAGAGGAAAAAACGAAGGGGAACAAGAGACACTGGCACATAGAGTGTCCCTTGCATGCTTTTACACTCTGTAAAGGCAGGGAGACAGATGGGTGCAGCGACGAGGAGATTAGATGGAGGAGGCAAGGTAGAGACTGTGGTCTAAACAATCCAGCCCTCATGAGAGAATGTCCGGCCCAGCCTCCATGCAGTCCACAAGGGAGAGGCTTGGTGATGGATGTACCTTGTGACTGCAGCCCTCAGCACACCCACGTAGCGATGCCACCAAGGCCAGGCCAGTGGAGCACGCAATCAAAGACAGAGGCCAGAGGGCTGGGATGATATAGGAGGATTCAGCTTATTAAATAGGCTTCAGGAAGAGCATGGAGCATCTGAAGTAAGTTGTCACTCTGCCACCAAAAGGCATAAAAGGAGTCTTAGATGGAAAGTCTATACACTGTAGGCAGTGATGACAGACTGTGTACAGTAAGAGTGGGAATACTGTCATTAAATACAGCGACACACCAGGGAGCTCCAGAACAGTGTGTCATTGCTGATTTACTTTCTCTTTTTTTACCTGGGCCTCGTTATCCTGCATCTGAGCAGCAGGTGAAGGAAAATGTTTGTGTGTGAGTGCGTGCATGTGTATATGCATGTAGACATGTGAGTCCTGTGCTATGCAATCATATCCCACCTTATTCTACTCCAGAATTCACCGCCACATTCAATGATACATCACTATCTGGTGTGTATGGGTATAGAGAATAATTTTTTTTTTTGCTAACGAGAATGTTGGAATAAAAAGTAAAATCTGGAGATGAGGGAGGAGTCATAATGCTTTGTTTACAATACTGTTTCCTGACTTAATTTTCATTCAGAGTGCAAAGCAGGAAACTCAATATAAGGCAATCTTCCTGAGATGCAACAGTCTGCTAACATGGATAGGAAATCATTACACAAATCCATTATTAGAGGCCACCTGAAACCAGGTGTGCTCATGTCACAGTCTATAATTCATTTGATTATAGATTTTTGTTTCAATTTTCACCGTTATGCGAATTCATACACTTTGATTCCTGTCTTGTTTATTGCGTTGTCTTGGCAACAAGAGCACCCTACCACTTTTCACTTCAATATTTTAGACTATAGCAGAGTACAGCCGAGGTTGTGAAAGCAGGTGCAAAAAGACAGTTTTTCACTTGGATTTCCTGTCACATTCTGCAGCCCACTCCAGTCCTAAACTTTATATAATTACAACAATCTGTGCTCCGAGAGAGACTGTGTGAAATCTGATTGCCATTGGTAACATTCACAGCAAGAGTCCTGGCGTGATAGAAGGCTTCCTGTTTCAATTTGCTAGGATCCCTCAAGTTTTACTGGCTCTTTTTTTTTTATCCCATCAGTGGGGCATACATTTCCATTCAGGGGAAAAAACAGACCTGGTAATATCCAATTTACTGGGAGGCAGAGGAGATGGTTTCACTGGCAGTATAATAACATGCTACATGAAGCGTAGCATTATGGAGTATGAATAAAAATGGCATTTATGGTAAAAATTCAATCCAAAAGCAGTCGTCATTCATCAGAGGAAATCAAGGCAATTAGTAACACTTTAATGCAAATTGGAGAACGCAAAACACATCACAGATCCCTGGCACTTTAATGGAGAGCAGCTCAAATGACCTCTTTCTTCTACACGTTGGTCTAGAAATAAAAAACCCAAGAACATTGAATCTTCTTCTACTTGTAACAAGGAGGAGTGTGTATTGGTATTTAGTATGTGTGTAATGGCTGTGGCTGTGTCATTTAATGGTTTTCAGACTACAATATTATCTAATAATAAAGTGATTTCTGTAATGTACCATTCATGTTATGCCCAGTAGAAGCAGCCTTTCTGTGGCTCCTTAACATGTTCACATGCAGGCTTTGTGAGTGCAGTTGAATGTTAGGATTTCTCTTTTGAAATATTACCATGACATACACAAACTAGAAAAACATTGCTACATAAAATCTCAATATCCTGATAGCCTGTCACATACATGCTATCAATTAAATGCAAGAAAACAACCAGCTTTCGCACAGATGGTGAAATACATGATCGACTACAATAATTCCAGGTTAAGGATTATGCACTGACCATTTAGTTCTGCTGGGTGCAGTTGGAGGCTGACATTTATGGCTGGAGCAAAGCAACGATTCATTCGTAAAAGACAAAGCACTTACTGCGAGAACCTCCTTATAAGCAGTAAGGGTCCATCTTAATACAATGATGCATTAGAGGACCACAACATGAGGGATGTTTATCTCATGTCCAGGTTATGTGCACAAGCTGCATTTAGTATTAAAGACAAGGCCAGTGTAGGCAGTAAATCATCATGAAGTAGCATTAAGGTAGCCAGAAGATAAACAATGTTACTTACAAAGAGAACACAGTGAGCGTGTGTCATTTAGTATGACTGTGGTTGTCACTAAAAAGCCCTCCCTGGAACACCATGTCCTTTTTATCCATCTTACAATGACGCATTATACTTACATGTTTATTTCAGACACTGATACTAGCAAACCAGCATAGTTTGTCAAGTCTCATGGGGGGTTTGAAACCTGCAGAGTTTTAGTTTCCTGATTGGAATGAATGACACCATCATTTAAATGCAAACACTTACTTCTTACAGTACAATACAGCAGAATACACTGCTCAATAAATTGAGACCTGCATCGGCAGCTTTTAATATCAAGCAGCCTACACACCAGCAGGCATGAGCTCGACAGCTGTATCACCCATCCCCCCTTCCCTGCTGTGCCGTACCTTCGGAGTGGTGGGAGAGGGTGAGCAGGCTGACGCAGGAAGCGCCAATCCCAGAACCAAACACAGTGATGCGATTGGAGTCTCCTCCAAAGAAGCCAATGTTCTCACTGATCCACCTTAATGCCTGGATCTGGTCCAAGAGCCCGTAGTTTCCTTTAGCAGCCTGGTCACCAGTACTGAGGAAGCCTGTAACACACAGAGATTAAGAGATTAAAAACTCACACAGAGAAAGCTAATGAAATGAATTACACTGTTATACAAACTAAAAATACAAATGTGGGTAGACTGCAACTTGCAAATGCAGAATGTCAGCTATTTATTTTCCACGTGCACCTGCATGTGCAAAATATTATCTGCAAAGACCAACACCAGCCTGATTTTGTCACGTAACACCAGGTGATAACAGTAGTGAAAATCATGACTTTTCGGATGACGTGACTGTTGGTAAAATAGGAGTGTGTGTGACCACATGTCATTTGCACCTTATGGGAAATCAATGTCATGTCTCTCTGGGTGCAGCCATCATTGGATATATTCAGTGTACAGTGATAGAAACCTAATGGAAAACTGATTCCATGAAAAGATGTCATAATAAGATATACAGTCATTTCAATGCTGCAAAAGCCTAGACTGGGATCTCATTATATTTCCAGAGTTACCACCTTCTTCTGGCATGTTTTGATTCTGTCTCACCCTCTGTAGTGCCAGATACTTTCAGCCTAAACATTCACAACAGGCACTATCTGGGCACATTTTCCTCCGTGTCTGTGTAATCTGCTATATGATGTCTGAGTTGGACAGTGAGTCTCTCTTGGGTACATCAGAGCTCATGTTAACACGCCACCCTCTCTCAGCTGCTCTCCAGGGCCTAAGCTCCTGCTGAATGATGGGTAATCGAGAGTCGCGGGAGAAGATCAAAGGCAAGCAATCCCTGAAGTCCCCACGGTGGACTCAGTGTCCATCAAACCCCTGAACATGCATATGTGGTGACAGCTAGGAGACATGCGTGTAAACCAACTCTCTCTCTTCAGTGGAAACATCACCAAACACTTCACAAGCAATGAATGTGTTAGTGGTGAATGTTCGCAAGGCTCAAGTGATGGTCCTTTAGCTTAGTCTAACATCTAGTTCATGGTGTATACGTAATATAATGATGAGCCTGTGTTTAAGCCTTAATCTAGTTAAAGGGGATATCTATATCAAAAAGATGAAATTTGTATGTCTTCTGACTCAGGTAAAATAAGCAATGCTAAATTTAGGTAAACACAGATTAGAAAGCAGCTGTTCCAGGCTCATTAGCTGTTTCTCGTGTGTATGTACAAAAAGGATG
This sequence comes from Helostoma temminkii, assembly GCA_900302695.1. Taxonomy (NCBI): domain Eukaryota; kingdom Metazoa; phylum Chordata; class Actinopteri; order Anabantiformes; family Helostomatidae; genus Helostoma; species Helostoma temminkii. The sequence goes on along the minus strand of OMLM01013953.1, from coordinate 26,497 downwards.
GATGTCTGGCAATGGGCATTTTCTCTTTGTGTGAATCTGAGACTATAGAGGGCACAACCTCCTGCCCCACCCCCAACAACACAACTGCCTCGCCCCAAGTGCCTGTTGGCAACGACAAAGAGAGTGAACAGGGAAAAGGCCAAGTCTGATCATCGATAGGAGAGAGGCAGTGGCACAGGAAGCAACGAAGGAGACAAATGGATCAACAGATGGTCTCCATCAGATGCATCCCTGAGGATGACAGAGCAGCAGGGCACATGCAGAGAGAGAGTGAAAGAGACAGGCGGAGGAACAGAGACAGACACAGGCAGAGAGGAGAAAGGAGAACTCCAGTTGAAGAGCTTTTCCTTTTCTTTTCTCTTGCGGCTGCTCCGCGAGTTCCATCATAACTAAAGGACAACAGCTTTTACCACTCTCTCCTGGGTGTTGTGGGGAGAGAGGAGACGTGACTCTCCCAGAATAACCCTCATTTGCGAAATGGTTCGCACTTCACCAAGTGTATGTCAGATGGGTTAAGAAATGTCAGGAGACTGGAATGTAAAAGGGACTTTATGCAACTGTTAGCCTAATTGAAAAGGTATAGTAAACATTACCAATTGGATATATATTATGAGCCATTACTTAAATGTAAATCATTCAAGTTGCATCCTCGCAGATTAAAACACTCCTCACTGCTCTCTTATTGTTTAGCCATGTTGATTTCTCAAATGAAACTGGCCATTAAAATGTGGTGGCGGAATTCAATATCTTAAACAAGAAGACACGCTGCAGGCATTATTTAAAAATACATCTAATATAGCTGCTAGTTATGTTTTAATTAGGAAGGTGACAGAAAGTATTTTCTTTGCAAAGCAATTAAGATAGCAAACTAATTGTTTTTATATGTGGACATTTCTATTTTCACATTTATAACAGTCTCTTCTTTTAATGTTTCTCTTCTATGTTTAGTCTTTTTATATTTAATAGATCTTTACCTCTATGACCTGTATACCACCTTCAGACCACATAAGGATGGGAAAAATTATTATTCACCTAACACACTCTGATTACTTTAATAGTGACCATATATTTGTCTCTTACTTTGTTGAGTTATCTAAATTTCTCCTCTCTCATAAGGGCCTAGGTTATAGATTTCCAGATCTAGCAGATGATCCCTGTCTGATCAGCTCTGCGTGGGCTTTGGCTGCACATGAACTGTGATGTGCAGTGCACTATCTGTTCACAGCTCACACCTACACAGGACCTTGGGATTCGAGTCTGCAGCTCTGTGCTTCTGAACTACTCGGTCAAGCTGGTTATGTGCTTGACTGCACTACTCAACCTGACATTCAATTGAGTTTTTTAACACACACTAGATGCTTTATAATAACATAATAAACTTTAATTACATAATATCCATCTGTGTTAGCTGCCTAAATCAATATGCAAATTCTGTTTTAAATGGTCAGACCAATTAAATTTGGCAGAAACAGTATACACAATTACAGTGTCCCAGTCAAGTTAATTCAACAAACATAAAATAACCATTACACAGTAAATAGTTTTTGTAGATCTGATGAAAGTAAAGTGCTTCATTTTCTCACTCAAATTATTAATTTTGCCTATTGTGAGTTTTGTAACAAACTGTAGATTAAGTGTAGAGGCTAAGGAAATAGAACGTAAAGTCCTCAAACTTAAATGATACTGGAGGAAACCAATCATTTAACTGAAATTTATTTACATCGACCTTCTTCAACTATGAATACTATGTCCATAATATGTTTATACATAAATATATTCAACAACATGTCTTGACACTTGCTATGTATCTACATTTTTTTTCTCAACAGTTAACACAAAGATTTCTAAATAGGGATTTTATCAGCTGGATTTGACAAGAAATTTGCATAAGTGCTTATTCAAAACTGTATGGGTTAATAACAGAGGTTCTGTGCATTCTCCACATGTTGGAACCATAATTTATTCTGACTGATTACATGGTGTGTTTTTGTATCATGTCTCAGAGCTGCTCTTCCTTGACAGTGATGTGGTGAACTTCTGCTGTATGAAGAGTTGGTACTTCCTCGCTGTGGCCGCACAGAGACAGAGATTCAGCCCTGATCTCAGCTGCAGTGGCAGCGGTCACAGTGGTCTGGTTACAGCCAGGTCAGGTCATACTTGTCACCTTGCATTGTCCTTTCTAGATAAAACATTGTGTGTATGTAGTACAGCTCCCCCTGCAAGGAACTTAGCAGCTCCTGTCATCTAACATGACCAGAGGGTCAGTTAATGTATACAGTATGACAGCATCTCCTCTATAGTGTTTGGGTTTTGTGCCGAGAGCAATACATGAGTAAGAGACAGTGATGTTCAGAGACCAGGAGATCACCACTCAAATCCAACATTTTTCTATTTCTACACATTTGTCACAGACAAGCTATTGTATTACATCAATCTCGCCAAAACAGAGTACCCCTTCCACAAAAAAAAAAAAAGGACTGAGCGTGATGCCACATAATGGATTTTGTGGCTTGATCATATTTTATCAATAAATGTGTGCCACAATCTCTGTCTAAACAGTGTCTCCATTTCCTCCTGAGCCACAGCAGTGATTTCCTTTAGCCATGCCTCTCAGCAATGATATTGCTCTATTGATTATGATTTAAATGTCTGTTTCCTATACGGTGGGCTATAATTCACAGTGTAGCGGAAAGAGGTGATGATAATGATCGCTCTGACCCCAGACATCTCTCTTAGCCTGGTCTCCCAGATAATGGAATGTGTGTTAAGTAATGGCAAAGGGTGAGGAGGGGGTGAGGAGGGTGAGAGGGAACGCAAAAGCTTGTTATTGAGCTGAAGAGTGAGCTTGCACATGGACAGATGGAGGGAAAGGATAGGGAGGAGTAGAGGAAAGGAGAGGAAGGAGGAGGAGGGTGGGAATAACAGCAATGACATAAGAGCAAAAGTTTTTTGTCTTTCTCCCAAATTAATTCTCGCTTTTGCTTTGCCTTTCCCTGTTTCTTTCTCCCTCTCATCCTCTCCCTCTCTGGAGGTGCCAGTTAACAAGGCTGTCTGTGTCCAAACTCTACTCCCCCCATCTCCTTCTTGCCCTCTCTCTCTCTATCTTTTCTCCCTTCTTCTCTTCTCTGGGGAAATAAAGGGCCACACAGTTGCAGCCTGGACAGCCTCCCCTAAGAATCCCCCACTACAAAAGAGCTCCAACTTCCCCCCCAGCCAGACCCAGGCTGAATGGGAGCCTCTGGGGTGTGGATGAGAAGCAGAGGAGGGAAGGAGCCACTGTCTACACAGCCACATAAAGAGCCTGTGTGTCAAGCTCACGATGAGCATGGGACATACCCAGCAGTCATTCCCACAAGTTTTGTCATCCTCTATTTTTTGGGGTAAAGACTTCAGCTTCAAGGGGGCAGGAGCGAGGCATGGGCCTGAATGAAGGTGACTGTCATTTGGATCAGTGTACAGCTACTGTTTACAGCTCACTGCCCAATAGCATGGCTGGAGCGCAGTCTGATCTGTGAGCAGGAGGGCAAGAGAGAGAGAGAGAGAGAGAGAGGAAAAGAGAGAAGAGCAGGCAAGCACAAGAAGTGTCTTTATGAACACTGAATGCCATTTACCAACACCACATCCTTATTTCCGGTGGAAAGGATTATATAAAAGAAAAAAACAAAAAACAAAACAGAAACATTCTCATTTGTTGCCCCTTCTTTACCCCATTCCATATAAATCTATTTAAGATGATTTCAGAATTAAACTGGAAAATTTTAAAAAGGAATATACAGTATGCATGAGTTTGATTCCATGATTCCTGCTGGCCTCATCACGACTTAATAATTAAAGAAAGTATCAGACTGACTTGAATGTCAACAAAGGCATCTGTTGTATCAAGGGCCTGCCCCCCAACACTAGGAGAGTTCAAACTGAATGATAACACGCTCAGTGAACTGCAGATCTTTGCTCAAAACTGAAACCTTCATGCCTTGGCCTTATCCCTTGAGCATTAGTCTTGGTTGCACACAACGACACAGATAGATGCAGAGTGTGCAGAATGAAACAACACTGCTGCCATATTGTGCACCGAAAGGTGGCTAGATGATGCTGAAGATAGAGCATCAGACATACTGCGCTACTGTACTGTATATAGACTGAGCCACTCGAACGGAAAATGTGGTTTGTGTGCAACAAAGCAGTGAAAAAAAACAAAAAAACAACAACAACCAACCAGAATGTCAAGAGGGACAATCTGCACTGCACAAACACAAAAGCTCATCTGACACATATCTAAGCTCCTAAAACCCAGATCTCTTACAGACAGACAAGGGCCTGTTACAATAGACAGGGATGAAAAACAGATACAGTAAGTCAGAGCTGACGCACGTGGCAGCTGTGTGTCGTCCTGCATGTGACTTCAGGGCTGCTTAATCTGATTGTGTGATGTGTCCCGGTGGTCAGGCAACACTATTCAAGGGCTCTAGTGAACAGCAGCCCTGGCAGCAACTACAAATAAGCAGTTTGCATATGTATGACTGCTGGCATCTGAATGCCACTCAATCAATCACACATCAGCTATAGCGGCTGTTGGCTTTCAGTTTTGTTGCTCCCCTTTGCCTTGTTCCCACTCTCCCTCACCACTCTCCCTTTGCTCGCTCCCTGTCATGTTTCCTTTCTTCCTCTGCTCTCAGTGTCTTTTCTAAGTTTTCCATGTACTGTGTGTTTTTCCCCATTATAATCTTCTCTCATCTCGGCATCTCTCAACATCTTTCCTTTCAGTGAACCGCACAGACAGTGGATTCTCAAAGACAGCAAAATCCTTTTACATTAAGGGAAGCTTTGCATCTCACAGCTGGTGCGGAGGCGGGACTGCATGTTCCCACAGAGGGAGAGGCAGAGACTGGTGTTGGAGAGTTGCAACTGCGAGGTTAAGCAGCACTTTGGTTCCACTTGGAGGAACATGCATCATAGGGAGAAATTTTATGACAAGTCTGATATTCAAAAGAAAAAAAAATATTCTCACAGCATACTCACCATCCTTAGTTCAAATAAAACAACAGTGTATGCTATGTTCTCTGTGTCACTTTTTGGCCTGTGGCTGTACAAGTTCAAAGACATGGTTTGAAACATCAAGCCTGTGTGATGTAATTCGAAGGCGTGGTGAGAAATTTTAGCACTACCCAGCTCCAGGAGCACGGGGCAGTGAAGAGTGATGCTCTGTGATACCACAGGAGAGATCAAGCCCAGCTTATCAAAGAGCAGCAGTGTAGAAGAGAAAGGTCATCATTTAGAGGATCTTCAAAGCCTAACTCCTCTTCTCCTCAGGTTGGAGTAGCTTTGATAGCTGGTAATAATGAGCTTAGTTGTGGTTAATTTTCCTCACAAGAACTTACTAGAGCTTTTATCCCTGGCACTGTAAATCCTGTGTTCTTGCATTGTTCTTGTCAACATTAGTTGAAAATTAAGAGCAGCAATTTAAATGAGCATCTGTTTTCCTGAGGTTTAGCGCTGTGGTGTGTACCATATGATATATTTTTGGCTACAAAAAGTAGTACTGATGCCAGTGGGGTTGTGTTCTAATTTGAAACTAGCTTCACATTTACAAGAAGTGATATATTATGAAACACATGCATTTTGACTTTCTTATCAGATACCGAAAGAAAAGTGTGGACCTGCTCTTCTGTAATATACATCATCAAATATGCAAGAATGACCCCTAAAAAATGTGTCCAGTTTTTTATGACATCAATTAACCTTTAAAAACTGAGTATATGCGTTACTGCTTCAAGGTTCAGGGTACGTAGTATTCATAAGGTTTTAAAACTTGTTTTATTTCTTTTTTGTATACATTAGCAGAATTATAGAATATTGACATCTATAGCCTTTAAGCTAGTTAAATACAGTAGTGATACAGAAAACTTTAATCAACTTAAACTGATTTAATGGAAGACGGTCAATTTAACCTGACAAATTAATCCTGGGCAGTATCATATAAAATGTTTTTTTATGCTTCCATTTGAGTCATAATGCTTCATAATAAGCTGATGCTAGTATAACTTCTGGGAATTATTAAGCCTTTTACCAAAACAGTTTACACAGTTTTTCTACCTAAATGTATTTAAACCAAACAGAACGGATATCAATAGGAAGAACTAGAACAAAAATAGTAATTAAAAACAAAAAACACCCAAACCTAGCGAAGAGCAGGAACAGGAAGTCTGTGTGACTGGTTTGAGTGAGTAAATGGCAGTGCCATAGCACTGAGTGTGGGTGAGTGTGCAGTCGCCATGTGTGTAAGTGAAAAGGAGTGCCTCCTACAGCGTGTGTGAATATTTTGTTTGTGAGTCGGCTTGTGTGGAGCAACAGCAGTGTGCAAGTGCTCAGAGTGAGGGTGAGGATGGGTGTTGGGGTGTAGGCAGTACGGTGAGGGAGGTATGGATATTAATCACCAGGAGGAGCACGGTTCTGTGGCGCCGGGCGGAGATGGATGGGGTGTGAGTGCAGTGATGTCACCCTGACAAATGGACCAGCTATGTTGGCTAACACTTGCACATCGCCTCTCATTTCAATTAGTTCCTCACACAACACCCACCTAACCCACAATATGCAGGTTACACATGCACAAACATATACAATTTGCCACAAACACTCCCCCTCCAGTGCCCCAACCGACAGAACTGCCCCCTAACAAGATCCACTGATCTGTAAGAATATAGTGGCACTACTTTAATTAATCTAACTCAATTATGACAGCACTTTTGCATTCAATCCCAGCAGCCAGTCACTCATTACCATTCATATTATCAGCCAAGCGGACTGACTATGTCTATGGCCAGCACACTAGCCAGTGGGAACTGGCAGAGAGTCTGGGTGTGTTTACGAACTAAAGACTGGGCACTGCCCGTGTGTTTTCCCACAATATCAATTTGATGAAGTGCCGGAATGATGGTAAAGTGAGCAGTCGCTTGGGCCAATTGTAATAGGATGCATTTACTGTCTGATGTGGAAAAAGGTACATGATCTGTACTAGCATCACGGTAGGCAGCAGTTCAGTTAAGACAGACTGAGTTTAATGTTAAAAGACTGAACCTCCTCACTAGCTGTTTGTAACCTTATTTTATAAAGGCTGACACCACTACCTAAATGTCTGTTACCCACAAAAGTAGTGTTAAGCCCTGTATTTAAAGATCTGATTCTACTAACCAGATGCAGTTAGCCTTGTTTCAAATTCCTGGCTGTCTCAAGTGAACTTTAACTTCAATTGGGGAACTTCACTATAGTTGGACTTTCCTCCTAGTTCTCCATGTTAAAGTACCTTTCAATCACCATCTTACACTTTCTTGCTTTCTGCTTCCTCTCTTTTCTCTCTCTGTCTTATCTATTTCTTTCTACTGTGACCCTCCTCCACATGCAGGAAGATAACTTTAGTATAAGCTAGGGCAGACCCTGCCGTAAACTGGGCTGCACAGTGCACAGTGGAGCGCTAAGTTGGGGATTTGAGCAGTGCCCCCAGGGGCTCCAGCTCCAGCTCCAGCTTAACATCAGTGGTGGATATCTCTTCATCTATTTGTGAAAGCATCATGAGGTTAACATCGACTCTATACAGAGGAGTGACAGGGGGAGAAATTATATTTTTGCCATAAATTTAATGGGGCCCCTCTTATTGTATTTTGCACATTAAACCTGATTTAAAGGTTCCTTCAAAATCTGAAGGTAGAGAAAAACAAAAAAGCTGAGTTACATAAGTGCAGATGCTGTGTGAAACAAATGTGTGACAAAGCAGCAGTCCTTCTGTGAACTGTGATCAACAGCACATTATAGCATTATACTATGAAAAGAAGCTAATCACCAGAGTGCCACCTACTCTAAGAAAAGCAATTAACATGACAACAATACTGAACATATTTAATATGTTGATATAGTATGTCTCTCTGTCTCAGTGAAACTGAAAACACTCATTTTGTACATATGCAGAATTTATTACCTTCTGCCTTGTCAGGGTGCTAGGTTTGCTTGGCTTCACATATCCTTTTGTTGACAAAACATGACTTTCTCACACTGAAAATAGTGGTAAATGAAAAATAGATGAAAAGCTTTTGAAATAATGTGTAAGATTACCATGAGGCTTCTACAACAGGAGTGTGTCTGTCATGTATTGCAAAATGTAACACAAAGGGCATGCACTACACAAAATACATTTGTACTCATGTCCTACAAAGGATGACAATATTTGCTTCATTTTCTTCCCTTTCAATTGATACTGAAGTCCTGTTTCCAGTAAGAGTCTCTATGTTCGAACAGCTGAAACGATTCCTTTTTCTTTTCACTCACCCGTTCTTCCTTTTAATCTGGCAGCACTAAAGAACTAAGTTCCAGCAACAACAAAAAGGTCAGATCTTGCTTTCTGTTTCATCTCGGCCTCCTGCGATCCCCAGGGACGTCTCTCTGTGCTCGTCTGCACTGCTTGGAGATAGGAGATTGTGCCAGGGCTCTGTTTGTTTGGCTTTCTTTCCCCCTCCTCATTGCGCTGAAATCTGCCTGACAGTCCGGCAGCATGGCTCAGGCCCCACAGGAGCTACCGTCAGATAAAATGTCACTGTGGCTTTTGTTCCACACCCTATAGGCCGGCCAGACGTACTGTACACCTGAGAGCCTGAAGGCCAAAGCTTAGAGTGAGAGCAGGGTGAAAGAGGTGCTGCAGAGACTGTTAATTTTGCTGCCTATACCATCGCCACATTTTGTTAACTGCCAGTGTTTTATCTTCATTGACCAAATCAGCTTTGATGGACAATTAGATTAAAGGTTTTAACCTTAGAGCTATTTGATTAAATCACAAATAAATCATATATAGTTCACTGACAACACTAATTCACAATCAGTCTATTATATGGTGCAGGAGGATTGGATAAGAGCCCACTATGCTCACCTTCGCTTAATATAACCGAGCCTGAGCTTCTGAGCCTCAAACTCTTGACACCTACCGTCAAACCTGATCCATTTTTCTCTGAATAGCAACAACACCAGACCCAGCTCCTCTCTCTCTCTGAGCCTTACATCTAACAAGTCTCGAGTGAAAAAGTCGACCAGTCCTCTCAAAGCTGAGCACTAGGGCGGTTGCCACTGTCAGCTCTTGTTATCTCAGCCCACTCTGGTTCACGTTCCAGAGAGCACAAACACACTCATCCCAAAGGAGCTCATCTGTGCTCCGTTACCCACCTTAACCCCCCACACCCCCTACCTCAATAAATTAATGAAAGAAGGAGCAACTCTTGTAGGTAATTTCATTAAGTACGACACCCCTGCTTTAAAGAGTGTGCTGACAAAGCAAAAATATGATGAGATATTGTCAGAAGAAATTGTCACTGTACTTGTACATGACCCCCTGCCCGAGCAGCTCCTGTCTCCTCCCTCTCTATCAGCTAAGCATCAACACATACACCATTTTCCAAGGACATTTCTGAGGGTTATTGGATGAAAAATGCTACATGCACCAGTCTTCTGAGCTTGTCAGTCACCTAATCTGATGCAATCCCCACCAGATCTCATACTTAATTGAATTTCTTTTGCTTTACTTGATAGCAGAATTTATGAGTTTCAGTGTTTTAACTATGTCTGCATGCTGCATAAGCCTAAGGGCTGATCTGGGGCACATGGTCATACTGTACAAAACAGTAGGAAGTAAACAACATGAGCTCAGATATTTGTTGAACAGCAAAGACATAAATGAGTGTAACCAGTTTCTGCCGGATGCGCTGAGGGAATTATATTAGCATTTCAGAAAACAAATAAAGTATTCAAAAACCAGATTCTAGTATTTTAGTTAACATGGTTATTGGCTAATTGCAGTGTTACTAAATAAAGAAACTGAACCAATGTGATAATGCATTTTATTTAATATACAGTGCATATTTCCTTCTCCCTGGGTGAGCACGTCATCTCTTCCTGTGTTTATGTCATCCCTGCTGTCTTCTCTTATCCCTCAGGCTTGAGAGGGCTGACTAGAGTTGGGAAGGATGTATCGAGCGACAATGTATGAATGGAATGACAAGACATTTCAGTCAGAGGGGAAACCACTCATTATACAGATTGCTCTGTGGTGTTTCTGGGCAGTCAAGGCCACTCTCACCTCTCCTCAGTCTGGCCTGAAGAGGCATTGCTGCCTGTCTCATGGCCCTGGCTGACTATCTCAGAGTTGACACACTTTATTGTTAGCTCTGTATCCTTCAGAACCAGTTTTCCTAGAGGATAAAAGGGCGGATTACTGACCCCACAACAATGTCAATAATGGGACAGAAACAGACACATTCTAATGAGAGGAGGAATTCTGAATCTTAATAGCAGGAGATCTTGTTTCAGTCAATGCTCCACTAGCCCCTGTGGTTCTATGATAGCATCAGCAGCAAACAGCTAGCAGGTGCACTACAGAAATGAAGGCAATTGTGATAACTGAATCACTCCCCGTTCATCCACCCTCCATCTATTCCTTTACTTGAGAATCCTTTAGCTGGTTGTGCTCTGGCTAATGTTCTGCAATATCTGTTAATGCTCTCTGCAGTGCTTTCAAGACATATGCTGATGACGATACTTTCATCTTGTCTTTGACAGGTTAACTACATGGCAATAGCTCCCACATTGGAAACAGATGGTTAACTGCTCTTACCCTAGGATAACTGGATCAGACTGTCACTGTTAGTAACATCCCTACCTGTGGCTAGAAATTCTGTAGCTCGATACCAGTACCAGGCTGTGGAGCAGAAGCACGTTTTTTTTTAAATACCCAGCTCTTGAATTAAGCTTTATCTCCCCAAGCTTGAAACTCCACAATTCTGTCCTCTGTATTGGCATGGGGAACAGGTTTGAGTGGCAGGCTCCTGCTCTAATTAAACCAGCAGAAGCATTAGTCCCGCTTGTGAGCAGTTTTCATAATTACCCGTGCAATTCATTCATTATTTAACTTAATGAGGTAGCTCGGTAGCCAAATATACTGTGGATTTGAGGCCTAATTTGGAAATATGCCATAAAGATATTGGTTACTTGAGGATTTGCCCTGGCCACCTGTAAGGATTCTGGATGGGGTGGAATCAGGAATACTGATGGAATATTTGGTCTTTAAATTTGAAAGTATCTGCTGGTGATGTAGGCAAACACAGAAAGGCCCTCTCATTGCAGTGTCTATTAGGTTCAAATGAAATGTAAGTATGACCTTTCTAAGCTTCTTAATTCAGCTAAATTGGCTCCAGAGGAGGCTAATTTTGCCTTTTACAACACGGATGGAAATGGGCATTAGAGCAGTGGTGCCACCAGCAAATGGCACTGGACCCTAACTTGTTTGCACAGAAAAATGGGTTAGTTTTCTATTAAAAAAAAAAAAGAAGAAAAAAATGGTTCTTAAATGCCTTAAAGAGCTTTTTTTTTTCTTGTAAACTATTTATTCTCACCCAATTGCTGGTATTACCATTATAATTTTGACCACAGTGGTATTGTTAGTAAATGTAAATGGGGGGGTTTACATTAAAATGCAAATGTGGCACGTAAAAACATGCAGTCAGCATTTTATAATCCTGCATGAAAAATGTTGCCTTAGGAAGAGCATGCATTTAGATGCCAGAACTAGGATACCAAATCATACTGGGCCGTACTCAGACCCCAGCCGGCTCGAGCTGGGGAGGTAATTGATACACAATTCATGTCTAAAATGATGGGGGTGGATGATCAAGTTAGACAGCGGTGATACAACGCTGCAAAATTATTGAGTCAGGAGATCATCTGTTTTGATGCAGCCCTTATACCACTTATGATAATTCACCTCGTTCCGTATTCCTGCTCATAGATAACAGCTGCATCCAGTGATCACAGTTTGAGTCATCCTGTCTATGCCCTTTCGTATTTCATGAAGAAAAATATGAAGGCACAGTGACACATCCCCCATATATTGTTGATGTAGAATGAACATCTTGTGAATCCTCTTTTAGTGATTTTGATGTTTCAAGTGAAAGAATTACAAAGACTCCTTTTATTAGCCAAGAACAGCAGTGACACCCAATTTAAAATCTAAATTCAACTTACATGGCCTGACATTTTTAACAGTTCATCTAATATGATCTGTGTCATTGAGTTTCTGCCACTCAGGAATCCATATCCATTTGAATCCCTGTCAAGCATTGTTAGCTTGTTTACTGCTATATTAAGCACCAGATATGCTGCCTCAGAGAGAGATATATTGCCTGTGGCAATTTACTTCCAATGAAAGTATTAGGCTCACAGCAGTATTACAGAAACAATAAATGAAATAAATTACACATGTATTCTTGCGTAGTAGTTTACCTACCCTATATTTTTTATTTCATCAAATATTTATGGAATACAAAGGTCTATTTTCACAAATATAATGCTTACTGGTGTACTGTGCATGTTTGAAGTGACGGCCATGTTTACATTATACTTAGGTACATGTAGCTGGGTTACTGCCCATATACAGTATTTGTATTGGCCACTGCTGCGCTTACAGCACAGCTTGATGTTGATGTAAGAACTGAGCTGAGCTGGGAAGAACAAGATTAGAACATCTACAGTCTAAAGTAAAAGCCTGAAAATCTAAAACAGAGTTGCAAGTATACACTAGTTCAAACAAAGCAGCATGCATGGTGTTTCCAGCACTATGATATCACTTCACAAATCTGACAAATGTCTAAGTAAAGTCACTTACTCTGCCTCCGCTGTCAGGAAATAGAATAGTATTACCAGACTTGTAGCTGTGCTCCAGTGACCCAGAAACACATATTTCTAATTGTTCTGGCTGGCCTCTGGGGCTTCCTTCACAAAGCTATGACCTCTTTACAATCAGACCACAGCACACAGCCCATCACGACCCAAAAGAGAGCCCGACTGAGCATGATCTCTTCAGGCACGGGAGTGCTCCCATGATCAGATGACGCCAAATGCCACATCCATGTACGTCTGCGAATCACCCAGTTGTACAGTCCTTGTACAGTCACACAGCGCTTATACACGTGCAGACATCAAACACACATTTGCACCCCTACACACAAAAGTCAAACACTCACAGACAGGCTCTATTTGTTCACCCCATCCCCTTAAAAGTACACTGAAGACCAAACGTAGACAAGATGGACTGCGTATGCTTTTTCAACCTTTCTCCTTCGTTGACAATCTAATAACATCAGACCGCGGTGATGCAGCAGGGTCGGCCCTGGTCCAAGGTCACTCTTTGCTGGGTCCACAGCAGAGTCAGTGTGCTCAGAAAAGGGGAGGGGGAGCAGATACCACACAGCCCGCTAGATGTGATCTGATCGCAGATCCAAAAGCCCTTCCAAATAGTATAATACATTTATAATTGAGAGTGATAAGAAATGTGCCCCTTAAAATTTTGCGTGTATGCTGTTGACAATTACAGACCCAAGAGAACAGACAGCTTTTTTTCACAGTACAGTTAGAAACGGGCCGTGGTAATGATATCCATGCTGATGCTCACAAAATAAATGCCACTTAAACAGCTGAGAAATTAAGAACTGTTTACTTCTCAACTACAATCTTATCAGCAGGCTACGATGGTTTAAAAACACGGCCATAAGTTCTTTTGCAATGCAGTTTGGTCCTTTGAAACAGTAATCTCTACACTTTAGAAAATATTATCCACTAGAGTCCTCTCTAGTTGTTTTCTGGGGGACATGTCAGGGGCTAATTGTTAAGAATTGAGTTATTGAGCTGTATGCCCTTCTCCAGCCCCTGAAGGACTAGCACCAATACAAATAGCTTCCAAACACTATTGGAATTCCACTGGAGTGCCCCTGACTTACCCCAGACATAATATTGTTCTAATAATTGGAGCTCACAGGCCATCAAATATCATGCCGGTTTGTTCAATTGATTCAGACAGGGTATAGAAAGGGGAAAAAACTAAGCATTTGCAATTTTCCCATTTGTAATCCAAATAGCATTCCTCCGCTGATTGTAATGGTGGAGAATTCTGCAAGGCAAAAACATTTTCTAATTTGTCCTGTGGCTAACTTTTATGTAAATGGTATGTAAGGCTGTTACAGCTTTGACAGGGCTACAAACATTACACATGCACAACTAAGTGGTATCATTTGGCTCAATGCACAAAGGTGATATTTCACCCCACTTACAAATGGAAATGCCTTGGTGATAGCTGTAATTGGGTGTATAATGCAATCAGGTGATTTGATACGATTCATTTTTATAGTGTTCTGTTCAAATTCAATAGCTGACAGAACAGAAGTGGGGTGTCAACTGCCTGTTTGCCACATTCTCCAGCCATCGCTGCAACACTGAAATGATGAGAGCTATATCACAGCCCATCAGTAAAGGTAGTGGATTAGGTTTCTGGGAGACTGCTGACTTGACATGCAAAAGAATGAGGTTGAGTGAAGGCAAGTGGCAGAGTCAGATGATAATGACAATAGTTGTGATAAAGATGTAATGGATGTGGGATTAGGGTAAAAAACATTCATGAATATTATCATAGGAAAGTTGTGTGATGCGGGTCGTCTTGGTCTGATTATACATCATCGTTTTAAAAATATATCGCTGCTGACTCCTTATGCACTCTTTGCTCTTATCACCTGAGAACAGGATGGAAGCAGCAGCGTTACGTATCAAACCGCTGTCGTTCAGAAGTGTTTGAACATGTTTCAAAGTGCAAACGCAGCTTAATAAGAATGGTTGCTGATTAACACTGTGTGATAAAGATGAGCGTCCAGAGTATATCAGCAATGCCTCAGTCAAAAATGCAACAATTGTTGCTATATGAAATACTATGACTAAGAGATGAGACTAATCAATAACACAAAAACTGTGTATGTGATGGATGAGTAAATTTACACTTTTTAATTAAATTAATTAATTTAAGTCTGTGCCTTAGGCTAGCGCATGTGGTATAGTGGTAAGAAAAATAAGGGTTCCTGCAAAATCAAGCACACTGAGCATGTCCTTCTGCTGGTGTGTGGCTGCATGTTTGAAAGGCAGCAGGAAAATGCACTAGATCTGTATTTCATGTGTTTGTCTTGCTAAAAATTTGCAGCTACGTGCTACTAGTGCTAAGTGGAAAAGTGCTAACTAGCTCTGCATCCCTGCTTTGTGCTCCCAGTATACAATATACCCAAAGGCAAGCGTGAATAATAAAGACTTCAAATGACAGGCACGCAGCAGGGTTAATGATAAAGGTCAACTTGCCAGCATGCAGCCACTGAGTGTAAAGGACAAGTGGCATGGGGTCACAACTCATATGGGCTCCTAGCCAATATATGAGAGCCGGAACCACAATTCTCTAGAACCAGATGAGAGCTGCTGGTCTGCGGCAACTGTTTCCAGAGCAGTTGCCATGTGCTCCACACTTCACTAATGCTTTTATTAGCCTGCTATGTTGTGTTAGCGGTGACAGAAACTAATACCGTTTGATATGGGAAAACACAGCAAGGCTCATATCTGTGTAAACAAAACAGGAACAGATGAAACCTCGGAATATGAAAGTGAGGAATTTGAGTACAGTAAGTTAGTAAGGTTGTGGATTTTTAGTATTATTTCAGTAGTTAAAAAAATATCATGGAAAGAGACAGAGACAACACTCTAGAGGCTTAGTACTAGTTTGACAGGCAGCTCCACAGAGAGAATGTCAGCCAACACCTGAAGCCACGCAGCTCCAACAAGACATTCAGGATTTATCAACACATTTCACTGCTATTATTCATGAGAAAACTGGCATTCTGTAGCACCTGACGCTCATATCAGTCCTGCATGATATTTACAAGAATCCCTTGAACTTCTTTCACCTATGAGGAACAAAGCCTCTTTCTGTTCTACGGACTAATCTCAATTAAGCCCTGCTGTTGATTAGGTGCCTTGTGTAGTTTTTTGCAAATCAGAACGGACGCTGTTTAAAAAACAGCCAAATCCAACGCCATTAATGTTTTTTTTTTTTATTACTTTGAATTAGACTTTCCTAACTTATATTTTAAATAACTTTGTGAATTTTACATTTATTTGAAATTGAATAACTGGTTCAATGTATATTGTTTCATCATCAGTCACTAAGTGTGGTGAACAACCCTTTAAGCCCTTTTGCTGGAAACCCAAACCCTTGACAAAACACATTTAATAATCTTATAAACATAACTGATCAAATTAAGTGATAAAGGCAAAATATTGTGCTGTATGTGAACATTATGAGCATTTTATTTAAGCTAAAATCATTTTCCATTTTATTAACTGTCTTGAGTTCCCCTACATGAACTTGCATACATGCAGTGCATAAAAGAAACCTTCCCTAGATTAACCTAATTCACTTTGCATATCATTTTAATTCGTTTCCTTTCATTTTTCAAGCTAAGTAGGCAAACCATGTCTGTCTTACTCTGTAAATATGTAATTTTCAAATGAATTGTTAGATATCAACCATCTGCACTAGCTCTTGTCTTCTCTAAACTGCTCTGTCGTGCTGTAATATCATTTCCCCCCTTCAGGCTGTTGATACACAACTTTCTTTTGTTGTTGTTGTTTGCTGATGCTGTTAGAATCAAAACAAAGCAATCACACAGTGATGAGAAATTTTGAATTCTGGTCATGAAGCACCAAAGGCAGCATGAATTTTAGTTGTGTGGGTATGAACCGCTGTCAAACTGTCAAGCTCAAGAATCTTCTACCAGTGTTGAAATGGACACGGTTTTAATGTTTTTGCATGAACATATTTATTCTTGTTAGTCAGTTTGCCTCTTATGCATAATAATTTCACATTTGAAACTAATGTGTAGCAACCCATTCATTAAGCTGCCCACTGTCACGATTGCTGTCCTGGGTGCTGAATCTGGGGATCTCCTCAGCTTTCCCCAACATCTGCTGACAGAGAATGAATTCTTAGACTGATCAGCCTTATAATTTACCTCATTTGCCAAGATCATTCCCTTTACATTGCTGTTCCACATCTTAGTTGAACATTAAGCTCCCTCAACACCAGTAGGTGCCTTAATTATTCAGTTGTTTTGTTAGTTCTGTTCCATTTGTTTGTGGCCAGTTCAGTTAATTCTGTTTACCCAGTCTGTGGTGAAACATGTCTTCACATTTACAAATTGTGTAAAATATTTACATGGTTTTGATCCTTTAAGGTAATTCTGAATTGTATCTGAAGTTTGTTGTGCCTCATAGTCTATAATTTATTTTTTCTATGTTACTCCCCCCTTATTATTTAACATATTGAACTCTAGGCCATTAAGACTGTTAGCATAGGCTGAAATCAACCAGTCCTACAAGAGGACACATTTTGGACACACTTTGTCACACAATTAAAAAAAAAACCTCACCATCAATAGCAAAAGAAGTTATATTTAGCTGAATGGTTATATGTCCAAGACATCATTTCTGAGAATAGCATAATTTGCTATATTACTACTCCTTTCCAGGGTGGATGGTAGTTAATTGACCCAATTGTTGTCATGATGTCCCTGGCATTTGAGTTCTGTCTCCACAACTACATTTTGCATTATTTATTCTCAGATCCCCTTGGGATCAAAAAATTTATGTCGGGTCAGGGTAGATTCTCTACGGGTCCATTTTGGGACATGCTCGGGCAAGTGAGCAATACTATGCAGCACCTGCATGTTCACTATAGGTCACATTTTTCTCAACTTTAGATTTATAATTTGTTTGTCATTGCATGGAAACATCAGCAAGGGGTGGTATTGATGAGAAGCAGGAAGCCGCTGTTACAGGTGCACTCCAGCTATTCATTTTGCTTATTTGATATGCATGATAATTACACATATATGCACAACATAAATCATACAAGCAGCTTCTGAGTAATAATTCATAAATAACCCACACAGACCCTGATAAAACAGGTTACAGTCTGTACTGAGAGAAGATAAAGTCTGACACACTGACCGAACTGCACACATACATCCATGCAACAGCTGCTGCACCAATTAAAGCAAAACCTGCCTGTTCACTGTCAGTCACATATTCTGTGGCGTTCCTCAACTTTAAACATAAAAGTTTCAGTTTCATGTGGAGACCTCCCCAAACTTAGCTTTCCTCTGTGTTGATTAGGGAGTCCAGGAACATGTGTATTTCACACACTGAAAGTTACAGCATTATATTCTGTGGATTCATATTTTTATTCATATTCAGGAAAAACATGTAATAATTTCCAGTTAGTTATTTACACTGCAATTTCATTGTTGTGTATAAATGTGTTTTGTTACTTTTCACTGATTAACAAGTCATTTTCAGTGTAAATACAATATTTTCACTGTAAAAATTAAATAGAAATGCTGTGAAACACTTAATAAGCAACCATTATGTTTTCACTGTGCTAGGAAGGATGCTGGTCATTCTGCTCATCAGGATGCCAGAAGCATAAATTTATTGCACCTGTTTGAGACTCTGCTGTGAGTAACGACAGACAAATTAAACATCACTTTGTCTGTTTTCTCTTTAATACATGTTTCCTCCTACCTGTCATCTGAAGCGATGTCTGCAGACTGACAGCTGGATCAGATGTTTTCAATGTAAGGTTATAAGGTACAAGCAATCTGCAGTTTGATTTAAAAATAAAACTAAGCTTTTATGCAGCTGTCTTTTAATTGATTTGAATATGGAAACAGGTATCATCAGAATCGTGTATGACTTAACTTGTGGCTTGCTTGACTTCGCGTATGCAGGGCACTAACAAACAACCTACATGTATTTTGTTAGAAAGACTTTTTTTGGAAGCCAGACAGAAGTTTTTCTCCACTTTTGAAAATGAATAAAAAACTAATCAGGCTCATATTATTATAATGCCTGCGGACATGCACAGAGTAAAAAGTATACCCTCCTGCCAAAGTTACATAAGCAAAAGACAGTCAGGCAAAGGTAGTGCCTGCCGAATTTCTTGTATGCTGGCTTACTAAAACAAAGTTTTTCCAGTCTGTTCTAATTCTCTACATTTCCCTTCAAAGTAACTCCTTTTTTATTGGCTCAAAAAGAATGGACGGGCAAAGGAGATGGTGTAAAATCCCACATGGATCAATTTTATACCAATCAAGGCTCCTAAATAGTGAGGAAGATGAAGTTGGACTAACTTGAACTGCAGCCATGATTTTTATCACTGAAGATTGTATAGATGTATTACACTGCTCTTTCACACCACAGCAGGAAATCATTGTACATTCTTGAGTAGAAACGCCCCCTGACACATTCGACTGTCCTCCTCAGGGTTACGACACATTCAGAACCGCATATGACCCATTAAAATGAGCTCTCAAAGTTGAAACATGGTACTTGCCCATTGGTCAGGGTTATTTTGCCCCATATTTGCTTTTGTCATTCAGTGGAAAATTTCTTTTTAGTATAAACACTATACTGAATGTTTGACTCCGTGCTATATTACCAGCAGCTTTATCTCCCAGCATTTTTCTCTAAGCAGTCACGATTCTCCTTAAATGGGCATAATTCTCACCTCTGTCCTACTTTAATAACACCAAACTCCCACTCAAGAGGTGTGATTAAAAGCACTGTGACTAGACCTTGTTCACATGCTGTCCTTCACAACCTTCCTCCCTCTGATTGGTGCAGTTCCACCTACTGTATTAGTGCATAACAGGTTTTTTCTCCCACCCCTCTCCCCTGTGCTGCCCACTTTGATCCATTATCCCAAAATGTCCACCTACATTTGTTTAACAATATCCTTCACTACCACCTCAAGTGCCACTCTTTACCAACCACACCCCTGGAGGTTGTCCCTAATCTAACCTTATTCTGTCTCATGTTCTTTTCCTCCTCCTTTCACCTTGTCAGTTCAGCATCATTCTCCTCAACCTCTTCAAACTCCTGCCTCTGTTAGCTCCTCTACAGCAGCGCTTTGAGGTGGCAGCTGTGGAGCGTGCCTCCCACACATCTGAGGATTGCTGACCTTGGTGCTTAGATTTTGCCGCCGCCATGATTAATGCCTTTATAAGACAAGAAGTACCTCTACCTGCCTTGCCAATATATATCTTCAGACACGGAGCATTTCTGTGTCAGGACACACCTGATGATGGACAGATCTTAACCTCCATCCTCATACCTGTGCTCTAAATCCCCTCCACCCTTCATAATTCTACTGAAAAAGAAGAAAAAAATTAAAAGAAGGGAGTTTGGAACTCACACGCATTTTTTTCTTCTTCTCTGAACAATCAAACATGCCGTGCTGGGCTCATCTGGAAGGCGTACATGCTGGCTTCCGTTCGATAAGGCTGTTACCTGCTCGTATTTTGCCCTGAGGAAGAAGAAGCGCCTGTGTGTTTTTTGGTTGTGAAGTTAAAAATCCCTTAAGGACAAATGCACTAAGAAGAAAAGCTGTGCTGCCATTAGGAGCACCACACTCCCTGCTAGTGCAGAGTATAAAGCAAAACACAGCATTCAAACAATGAATCACCACAGGTACTGCAGATCTTTCAGGCACCATAAACAAGGAGCCCAATACAAGTTGGGCATAGACTGAAGTTACAAAAGTCTCAGAAATACAAATATTCACCTTTGGGTATACAATAAATCTTTCCAGTGCCATCTTCTGACAGAGTGATATTTGTTCAAAGATTTTATACAGTGGTATGTACTGTTTTTATTTAATTGATTTTTGTCTTTGTGTCAATATCTCAGCAAAGAAACACATAAAAGTAATCTGCAGCTCCCATTACACAGATTGTTCTGTTTTTATTTCAGTGACATTTTGTTCCCTTCAATGTACTTTGGTTTTGCTAATAATTTTATTTATTTATTTACTATATTATTTATTATATAGTGCTAAGGTATGTCTTATTAGCATCTAAAATCTTTCAAGTATGTTCAGAAGTCCAGTGTTTATATAGTTTACTATGACCCAGGACATATTAAATAAGACATCAGTTATCACAAATACATGTTCCACAGTTCCAATGTTATACAGCTCACATGCTATGCAACAACACATTAAAGCTTTAAGGGACCTCCAATTTATATCCTAGAGAAACCAATGTCATTTTGCAATTGCTGGTGTAATAAACCAGCCCAAACACAACCAAGTAGAGCAGGTCACACAAAAGCCCCTGTTTGTGTGAATATATTTTAGGATTTACTGGTGTGACTATTAAAAGGGCATCTGGCTCAGAAAGCAAAGGCGAAGGCCAGCCTGGGGATTCACAAAAGACTCTGCAACGTCTATTTGTGCAAGTTAATAGCCTCTACCACAAAAACATAAAGTGAAAGAATAGTGTAATCACAGCCCTGGCAACACCTGCCACTGTGCATGCATTACATTGCTTTTTTTTAGTCTCACACTCAAATACACTCAATTTAAGGACCACTTGAACATATGAAAAAAAAATAAAAAAAATTTGGCAGGAAGTGGCATACCTGGAAATTGCAGCTCTAGCCCTGAATCCGTTCGTTCCGTAGGTCAGACTGTGCTTAAGTGGAAATGGAAATGCCATCTCTTGTTGCTGTACCATGCCAGGTCAGTGCGAGCAAGATAGCTGCTCGGTAAATATTAGTCTTCTGACTTTGAGAAGCCACTGAAATATCAACAAAACTGAGATTTTTGTGTGCTACTAGGCTGAACAGAAATATTGTTTACTAAGGTTTTGGATGCAAATGAAAACCACACAAGAATAACATCCTCCATCACTAACAGTAAAGGTCAAACATCCAAGATTAAAGCATGTCAACCAAAAACACTGACACAAGGTTGACATTTTCCTTCAGTGAACCGCTGTTTCATCTGTGTACTGAGAACAGGTTGCAGCGATACTTCATATCCATCTTTGGGTGAAGTGCTCCATTTTTACATGAGACGCTGCAGAGGACCCCTTGACCAGATGAAAGCAGTTGTCGGGTTAGTTCTTTGATGTCTTTGTAATGCATATTTACTGTTTTGGTGAAAGTACTGCGATCGTCTAAACATGTTTTCATCTCAGGGCAGTGCAACAGCAAAGCTTGTTTTGCATAGAGAAAAGCAGTACTGTACCATAGAAATTGATTTCTTAATGTCTCAGTTTTCCAAAATGTCATGCTTATGAAATATAATGAGCCTCCTGTTTCTATTTGTTGTAAGATCAAAAGGAAGAACAAATTCTCATTAACAATACATCAGCAATCTCAGTTCAAGTCACCACAGTGAGAGAAAATTTGTTGTTCATTCAGTGTAGAACATCTTTATACAAGGCTGCTGTGATGATTCTGAGCAGGCGATTAGGTTTTAAAAAAGAAAAAAAATTGTACCTCAAAACATCATGAAGGTTTTTTAAATAGCCCCCTGGCAAATTACAACCAGTCATGCTCCATAGCAATAAGATAACATTAACATTCATCTGAAATTAACAACCAGAAACTGAAAACGGAAAAACTTCATTAAGTATTGTGTCTGTCAGCAGTGGATTGAGTTGACCATGTCAAAGTTGGAATTGAGTCAAAATCCATAAAATCAGCCCAAATGAATTAGAATATGAGGAGAAAAAGTTGTTCAATAAACTGCTTTAGCTCCGCTCGCTGTGTCCATATTTTACTTTCTAATTTAGTAACTGTGATTTTTTTAGCAGATGTTGCCAATGAGACCAAATGAAAACAAATTAATTTTCCACAGCTGTGAGCTCAAAATGATCAGAAGGTACATGTTTTTTTAATCCACATTATCCAATGTGCAGATTGTCAGTTACCTAACCATATTTAAAACTGGTTGTCCTGTTAGAAAATGTCACATGTGATGTAGGATCATTTTTAAATGACCACTCTCGGTAGTAACCTGATAAATACATTGTATTTCATCTTTACATACACTGCACTCCGTTTTTGCCTAATTAGTTGCTTTTGATATGACTGCAGGAATGCAAAGAATAAACACGCTGATACTAATAAAATCATTTCCTGTGTATGGCATGCGTGGGCAGGTAATTTAAATGGCGGACCAGCCACTATAAAAGAAAATTACAATATAGCAAGGTAATTATAGAATGTAAACAAAATGAATGGCTATTGCTGACAAATGATAAATAATTAAATGTAGGCTATAATTTCATTAAAATCAAAAGAACTATTCATCTATGCCTGGATTGTATTTTTCAGTAAAATATTGCAAGGCAGTACTTTGGCAAAGAGGCAACCAAGTTCCAGACGTTCCAGATTTTGGACTTTCCCATGAGTGTGTGAAAACACAATTAGTCTTGATTGGTTCCCCGCCCTCAACAACTGACTACATCCTTTCAATCAGGGAGGTCTCCAGCGTTCGAAATGACACACTGTCTGGATGAGGTGGAGATTGCACTGTGTGCAAATCAAAGTCCACAGCCACTGCACTGCAAATGAGACAGATTTTGAATGCAAGGAAGAACTGCAAGAATAATTATTGTAAAGTACATTATGTACAACATGTGCAAAAGAACTGTTAACAGTTAATCTGCGCTATATATAAA
The DNA here is from genome assembly GCA_900302695.1 of Helostoma temminkii. Lineage (NCBI taxonomy): Eukaryota > Metazoa > Chordata > Actinopteri > Anabantiformes > Helostomatidae > Helostoma > Helostoma temminkii. The sequence goes on along the minus strand of OMLM01013953.1, from coordinate 3,077 downwards.
AGGGGTCAGATCATTAGTTGCCAACACATTGCTCACAGAGTTTTCATACACAGATTGATATGTATAACAGAAAAGAAATATAGTTTTACTTTCCCCAATGACAAAGCCATAAAACAACTGTGGATATAGTTACAAGCCAGCAACAGACTTTGAGAAACGTTTTTATTTGTTCACTTCAGGGACAACCTGCAGCAGGGTTGTTTCTGAATGTTTCTGAAAGACAATTCTTTTCTATATTATCTATATTATATTAAAATGCCAACAGTTGGCCCAGGTGTGACGCAGCACAGCAATATATGAAGCTAAAGCTACAAAAATGATAAACCTGTGGGCACCGCAAACCTACAGTTCAGTGAATAAACTCTATTCCTAAGCATAACTCATTTTTGTGAAGAAGAGTTTTCTGTGTACAAGAACACAAAGATACTGCAGTTTCACATCATAATGAATTAGTTGGGCATCTATTGTGTTTTATCAATTTATTCATAGCAGAGTAACAATAATACCATAAGCTGACTGCATGTTATTTTTGTGCAGTGGCTTTAAATGTGTGTATTGTTTAGTCTGTGTTTTCATGTGAACCGGTCATTTTTCTTTACAGTTTAGTAAGACAGAAAGATAGCAATGTTTTTTGGGTTAGTGCAGTCCCCTGGAAGTCTTCCACAAGCTGGCCAATCATAACAAAGGGGAAGTTTTAATCAATACTTTTCAAGAGTTTTAGGCTAGAAAGGAAACATCTTCTTGGGGACAGCAAAAATTCTGAGCACATAAAAACAATAGATCCCATCTTGGCCCTGACTTACAGAGCCAGACGTTTGTTGCAGTGTGTCTGGCAAGAGCAGCTTAAGAGTTAATTTCCTGGCAGTGATTTGTAGGAGAGCAGCATCAACAAGCCGCTGCAGACTGGAGCATGAAAACCATTACTTCAATCCCTCACTCCCTGACATTAATAGGATGAATAAATGTTTTTGTTCTCTGCTTAATTTGGATGAATTCAACCAAATGGCAATAAAAACAAGTAAATATCCATCTCCGCTCTCTTCCTGATAATAGAAGACAAAGAGAACTCACTCTGGCTTCAGTTTTTCTTCCACCGACTGTTTGAGAATTCCTGTGCTTGCCGCCAGGCTCGTATATCAGATGATAACCAAGACTGGGAACACTTACTGAGGAAGGCTCTTGTTATAGGAAGGATTTATCTTAAGTCCATTCACCTGCCCCCAAAAAGGAGGCTCTAATGTTGAATTTTATTCCATATAAACCGTGATTTTGGAGGCCATAGACATCTGATGTGGCAAATCAGACACACTCAGGCATATTATATCGTGAACTTGTATAAAAATGGTGCAATGACACAATAAGAGCATGAAAGCAGACGCAGGCTGCCTTGCATTAAAGACAAATAAACCATAACAATGTGGGCCAGAAGGCACTTGGGACCGATCAGACGCTTCCTTGATGGCACTGCATGATAGAATCAGACTGTGTGTAAATAACAGTGAAATAAATCGCATCTAGATGTTATTCAGCTACAACACTCTCGAAATGATAAGATGATAAGTTGAACCAATGTTTTTATAGCACATGGCTTCAGACAAGAAGTGTCCAGATGTCATTACTTAACCAACATCCAGTAGCGTACTGGGTGTGGAGGCCGTGAGCAAACCAGGGGCTGCTCAACTCTCAGTACAGCTCAGCAGCAATCACTATATACTACTCTTTAAATACAGCTACAAATATCTTCCAATCTCCAAAGCCCTGGCTGAATTACTACCCATCACTATCTTTAGCTTAGGAGAGGGACATAACAGAGAAAGGCAGAGTCACTTACGGCACATTCAACAACTCTGGCAATTTAACAAATCGATGATAAATCACCAGCACCGCTGCTTTAGTGCTGAGAGCACTGCTTTCACGCACTCTCATACAGTAGGTTGAGGTTATTTTGATTGGATCTAAAATTATTCTTTTGAAGGTCTGAATAACTTGGCTAGATTAAGGTTGCAGTCCATAGAGGCGACGGTCCCGACATAAAATGGCTGTGATCAGAGAGATAAGGGAGATAGACATCAAAGGTCACAAATAAACCCCGTCAGAGGTGGAAACTCTCCACAAGCACAGACTGCACTTGACCATTCTCCTTTTTAGATTATTTGGCTGAGAAGAAGAGTCTTACCTTAGTTTTGAAAAGAGAGGCAGCCTTTGTTAATTTTTAATGCATTTGGAAACTAGTAATTAAGTCCCTCCCCCCAATGGACTGGGAAATTGACATGCTCTGGAGAGCCACTGAGTAATTATATTTGTAAAGAGCAGTGATACAAGATACTCCCCTCTGACTGGGACTCATTACACATCATTAGAGAGGCGCGGCAACTAGGTACTTGCATGCGCACTACGTGCACAGACCATACACACATACACGTACACGTGGGCAGACAACGTACATACTTTGAGACACACACAATTGTCTCTTTACTCCCCATCACACACGCAGATCAATGAGAAGAAATCCAAACACGATTTGGTAAACAAACGGTGCTCTTCAGGTCCCTGACCCCAGTGTGACAGGACAGACTGGACAGTGTATATCCCTCATCTCCATATCCCACTCAGTGATGATTTTATTGCAGTGGGTCAATACGTAATTAAAGATTAAATCTGAACAGAATTCTCATTCATCTAAATAGTGAAAGGTTGAGATATGAAAGTTTCCAAATGGGGCCTCAGGAGAATTGCGGTCCACTCTTTGAAGCAATAATTACCGTTACAGCAGTGTAGGGCTAAGAGCTGCAGGGAGATGATAGAACAGCACCAGAAACTTAGTGGACTTCTCTTTAATTGGAACAGGAGTGGTGGCAACTCGACACATCAGTCTCTGAATAAAATTTGTACAACTCTACTCTGTGTTACTACTTCTTTTTACAGTATTTCTCTGCTCTGCTCAGCCTATTTCTCTTTTCCCCCTGTGATTGTATTCTCAATTTCTGTTTCATTGCAGAATCTGCAGCTGCTGTGCACATATTAGAAACCACGCTGAAATATAGATTATATCCACTGCGATTTGCCTTTTGGAAAAC
>OMLM01013951.1:57631-69669 GCA_900302695.1 Helostoma temminkii | reverse complement strand
AATATAATTTTTTTATATGATTTGTTGTGACACCTATGGCGCCCCCATTAGAAGATATGCAGTAATATGCACAATGGCAAAAGAGTTTGCATAAATCCAACTGTAAAAATGGCAAAAACAGTGTATGACTGCACTTGTTTGTGTTTATTGTGAGACTTTGGACCAGAAAGGACTGCTCATTTCAAATGTGACTGGTTTTATTTAAATCTAAATCCCCACAGCAGAAGTACAAAAACTGGCTTTATTAAAAAAGTATTAAGAAAATAAGAAGTTATTTGTAAGAATCAAAACTTACTCTGACTTGGTGGTTCGGGATGACAGTCACCTCAGAGGTGTAGCGCTCCACAATGGGAGGGAAACCTATTTCAAGCTCTGCCCAGATGTGCCCATTACCTCCCTTCATGACCCGAGACTTCTTGCACCAAGGAACAAAGTGTTGGTACTGGTCCACACTGGCCACCACACTGTACATCTGCTCTGGTGAATACCTAAGCACGCAGCCACATGAAGGAAAGTATTACATTTGTCATGTGACATTTTCAAAGTTCTTGGTTTGTATAAAACCACACTGTCACACAAGATACAGGAAATACAGCAGATACATTTGAGAAGTCTGAAAATGTTTACCATATGAAGGTTTAACTATGAGGAGTAGATCATACACTATGCACATGTTTCAAGGGGTCGCAGTCTTTTCTTCAAAGTATATCAGGGCACTTACTCTAAAGTCTGGCTCTCAGTATACTCCATCCTGCGGGTGCTGATGGGAGCAGCCAGATTGATGAAGCTGCGGCTGGGTGTGCTGATGGGGGTGTTGAAGCACAGGGGCAGGCTGAGTCTCCTGGCTACCAGCGCTGCACAGGAGCCAGAGTGCCTGTGATGAATGATAAATGAGGATTTGTGGGGAAATATACAAATAACCTCTCTGGTTTACTCAATAAGAAGACCTGAGCCATTAATCATTTTCCTGTGAGAAAAATTGTTACAGAATTTTAAACCGATACAGTTTGATTTCATGTGCATCAACTGGTATGTTGCATATTTTAGGGTGGAGAGTGTCTTCATTACAACATTTCTTTAGACAATGTGGGTGAACAGTTCTTTAATAATTATATCGACTCTCATCACATTTTAGTTTCCCCTGAGAATTACCGGCAACTTATTAAATTGAGTCTCAAAAAGAAAGAAAAACACACGAGGAATGAGAGTCAGTGGCTGTGGCTGTGCTAGTGGTTCTCACACACGTTTCTCAAATGGAAAGAAAGTTTAGACTTAATTTTGGTTAGCGCTTATGGATATAATGTTAATACAAACAAATGCGGCTGAACTTCCGCTTACCTGTTGCACCTCTGTGGGAAAATCACAAAGGTGCAACAGGTAAGGAAACATTTCACTCACCTGAAATGTGCTCTTTTAGCGTTTCCTCGCACAATTTTTGAAGAATGACTTTCAGACATTTCCATCAACGCTCTGAAGATGAGAGGACTCGTTTTATTCGCCATGGTAGAGTTTCGTTAAAATAAAACTAACGCAGGTAGTTAGGAAATGGATCCGAGTTTCAGCCCCACCACCAACAGAAACCTGTCTTTGTTCTGACTGGTGTCGCTGCACTTGTCCACTAAGGACTGCAGTGACGCAACGAGAGGCGCTATTGGCTCTGACCAATCAAAAAGAGAGTCTGGTCAAATTGAAGTTAAGTTTGGGGAGGGTGATTGGTAGATAGTAAATTATAAGATGAGGAATAGAAAGAAAGAAAAGCAATAATAAAAAATAAACTCTTGAAATGTTTAACTTTAAGTTTCTTTTAAAGGGTCCATAAAAGCCTTTGTGAGTGTTTGCGTGCTTCATAAGTACACTTATAAGTTGTATTGTTATTATGGGATGCACAATGACTATAGGTCAGAGATATCTCTTACATGGAGCATGGTTGCACTGCACGAAATTAAATTTAAGTATAAGGTTTACATGAAAAAGATATGAAGCCATAATCTATATGATTCATGCACAGAACTGATAAAATAGCTAACTTTTAATTTAAGCCACCAAAATGTAAATTATAAATAAATACTTTTTTTTGCATACAAGCACAATATGGACACACATTAATCTTTTATGAGTGGATTGTGGAAAGCTGAGTTTCTAGGAGCATGCAGAAACAAGTGAGCAGTAAGTCCAGCAAACGTGATACATATTGTTAACCTGAACTTGTGCTGCAGTACAGTGGAAGTTTGTTGTGTGCACTATAACTTTAAATCAACAGAGCACAGTAATAAATGTTTCACAGTGGCCTTTGTCTTATATCTCATTAAACTGACTTCTCCTGATAGCGCTTTACTAAAAGCGTCTGCCAAATGACTAAATGTAAAATGTAAATGTACTCTAAACCTCATAATGCTGCAGGTTCTACCAGGCTGAAGCCTTTAAGAGTTGCCAGGACTGACAGCACAGGATCCGTTTCAGGATCTTTAGACTTGAATTAGGGCACTTGATCAGGGAGAGATTTAAGAGCCTCAGTCAGTCCTATCAAAGATAGGTCGGACACGTAACTCGTAGATGGACAGATTAGATGGCCTGTCTCAGATTATAAAAGAACAAACTCATGAGCTTAACAGCCCTAAACTGAGATAAAGGTCAGTGAGTGGATGCTGTTCCAGCTGGCTCCAGTTCAAGCATTCATCCATGAACTTTATATTCTTCTGTAATTCAAAAGCCCAAATGGCAGGTAAACTGTCTTTGAATGCCACTTATCATTGGGGACATCAGTGAATCTATGTTTTCAGTTCACTTACTTTTTAACAGACACATTAATCATTAACAGGCCTTCAATTAAATGGTCCTTGAACTTAACCCTACATTTTAAGTATGTCACCCATTGTACACAATAGACTTTTTTAAAAATTAAACCTGTTTGATAAAGATCTGTGAATATTTTTATTACATTTTAAGAATGACATAAGACTACAATTACCATAATAATAATAATCCTTGTGTCAGTATGTACACAGAATCGGAGGACAGAGATTAAACTTCTAGGTGAAAAGTCATTTTCAGACTAAAATATTTACTGTGATTCCAAACTGCTGGAGACAGTGAAGTTACAGGGTCACAACAACTTGAACAGTTAGTTCATAATAGAAAATATTTAAGTTGCTTTAGTTCACTCAAACACTTTATTTATCACCGAATAGGCAATTTCATACACAGTAAAGCAAAGTGAAAAGGAGAATATACAATCACACATACAAAAATCCTTATTTTGGCTTCACTACCTGCTGAAAACCTCCTAAGGCAGGAGTTGTTTTTTTCCCTTTTTTCATTTCATGATTTAGATAAAAGAAGCTTAAAATAGCTCAAAAATGTAAAAGGTACATTATTAGGATTCTCGCTTTGTCTGCATTTCCAGAAATATACCGGCCAGTGTGATAAGAACACAATAACATGTCTGGGATACAGAAGCTGTTGCATCACTCAAAAGATAAAACACAATACTCATCAAATATTTTGTCTATTCTATTTTTATATACTTTGGTGGTGAGAAATGTAACATTTTATAAATGACATACAAAAATAGAAGCACAAAGTCTCACTGTCTCTCTATTCACAAAGCTCTTTCCGAGCAACAGCAGTGAGTCAGAGGGCATCAACTTTATTCTAGAAACTGAAAGAACAAAATGTTAACTTCTGTGTTAGTAAAAGAAAAACAATTCTGCACATGAAATATCAGTTATCGAAATGTGTTAGAGAAATTACTGATTCTCCTCAGCTGAGAAGATTAGTTCACTCATGGCACGAATGCACTGCAAGCCATCCGGCTCTGTGATCTTCAGTTGGGTAAGAGGTGGCACCACGCCACCAGTGAAGTATCTGAATGCAGGACTGGGTGACTTGATGGCATCTAGAAATACCTGGAGACAAAAACAGACACATCACAGCAGTTGGTTGTGGAGGCTCCTCAAACCGCACTTAATTAAATAAATGTAAAAATGCAGCATTAATATAAGTTTGTCAAATTTTTATACTTTATACACATTTGGTAAACTCAAAGGTCATGACCGCGCACAAAACGCAAATAAGAAATCAAGGTGTCCAAACACAAACCATAGACTTTTAAGTGTTATGACAATAAATAAGCCTCAGGTGTGTGGACTGCAGAGAGTCCACATCAACACATTGAAGGTACTGTGAACCTTTATGCTATACAGACTGTCTGTCTTGAGTCCATACAAAAAGTTATGTTGATAAAGAAAATTTTATGGACAAATTAATATTAAAATCAATATAAAGCCAAAAACAACAGGGGGGCAGCAGTGGCTTAGGAGGTTGAGCAGTCGTCCACCAATCATAGGATCAGTGGCTTGACTCCTGGTTTGGTTTGAAATAATGAATGAATGCCTTTTTGATCTCCTGTGTGATTTTTGTAGACTCCTTTTCCTTCTGCACCTGCCAGTCATTTGTCGTCTGACACTACAAAGGTGTTAAAGCTCATTGACAAACAGTGGGCCACCTGCAGCATGATACAGGTTCCTCCCAATCCACAGCTGGCTTTTTACAGTTTTTCCAAGGCTTTCCTTTCCACAATGAACAATTTTAGAGAAAATACAAAAAGTAAAAACCTTCTTATGTGTCATTAAAACTACACATATGTGAAGTATACATTAAAAATACTAGCATCAGTAGCAGCATTTAAAGACTGGTTAAACTCTATTTGAAAAATTGGCTATACCAACTTCCATAATTAATAGTCATGATGTAACAATAAAGCTTACCTTTACAATGTCCTCAGTGTCCTGTGCTGCATTTTGGAAAATTGAGCCACAGTGTTGCAGGTATTTTTCATAAAGACTGAGTGTGTGGGTATCAACCTGTTGGAGAGACATGTCTCCGAGCTCTACCTTCTGCAGGTTGACCAGGAAGTCAGTGTTGACTGGCCCACACTCAATTAGACTCACACTGTAAGGTGGGAAGCATTGAGTCAGCAGTCTGCCTTTAAAGACATTTTCTATTCTATACACATTATAATGAGTAAACTAAGAGAACAAGAAGCATTGAACTCACTGGATATTGAAGTGTTGTAGGAGAACAGCCAAACTCTCACATGCTCCCTCTATTGCAAATTTACTGGCACAGTAAACCTCATTAAAAGGGAGACCTGTGCAGCACCATGGTGGGTTGTCAGTAAGCATCAGCATGATGTGCTTACATTCTTTCTATTAAATCATTATTAAAACTACACATGTGAAACACTGTTGACATCCACTGACTCCTCAACTATTTGCTTGTCTCACCATGAAGCCCTCCAGTGCTGCCAGTGACCAGAATGCGCCCTTGGCCCTGAGCCTTCATCTCTGGCAGAAAAGCCTGGATAGGCTGGATGGTACCTAAGAGGTTGACCTCCAGAATCCTCCTCATCGAGTCCAAGGACTGTACCTCCAGCGGCCCCATCAAACCCACACCGGCATTACACACTGTGAGTAGTAAGGATAATCCAATCAACATGCACGTATTACAATCCTAATCAGAGCTCACAGACACAACAACGTACCCAGAATGTCCACTCGCTTCTCCACAATCCTGTCCCTCACATCCAGGATGGACTGCTGGTCCGTCACGTCCATTTGGAGTATGTCTAAAGTGTCTTTGTGCAGGCCTTTCACACTCTCTAGAAGTCGTTCCTTCTTGTCCAGGTTTCTCATTGTGGCGTAGACTAAACAGAGAGCGGCTCTTATAGGGGTGTTTTGATTCAGATGTAAAAAAGAACACGCACTTTATTCTGAACAACGCTTTTCAATGTTTTGCTTTTCATATAAATTAATGTATGTTGCAGGAACTCTCTGGTTGCACATTGGTGTACAGGTGCACTACATATGTCTGTGTCTGTTGAGTTCCTGAGCTCTCTAAGACACTTTAGTGCATAAGCAATATAGTTTAAAAAAGAAACACACAAACAAAACCTCGGTCAATGTTAGCTGTGGTTACCTTTGTATGGTTTGCCTGGATCAGACGCCAGCCGTACAGCCAGACTGAGACCGATCCCAGAGGAGCAGCCTGTGATCAGCACCACCTTCTTGTCCATGGAGCCCGGCTCACCAGTGTTCTGCTTCAACACAGAGCAGCTGGAGCAAAGTGACGAAGACACATTAGAAATGAGCCAGACAATAGGAGGCATGTGGAAAATCTTCTTGTTTATTTTCATATCTTTCATTTTCACAAGGCCAGTTAATCCTAAATAGCGTCTTGTTATCAGCCACCTGGAGTTCTCTAATTTGTTCCCATGTCCTTGTTAGTGTAGTTTTATTTTGCCCTTTGCGATGTGGGAACAGTTGTGGGTGGTTTGTTTTTGCTTTCAGTGACATGACTGTGACCTGTAAATCAAATCAGTCTTTTTGGATAACTGCATATATCGGTGTATATACCAGTCTAGCAATACTCAGAAAACCTTGTGCAGCAGGCTGTCTGTTTATCTTTATGAGCACCAGGTGGCAGAAAAACATCAAACTGCCAGTCCTGGATCACACAATGAATGAAACCATACTGACCTCTGAGTGCTCCACTGACCACATCAAGACAACGAGGCTGAGAATAGCCAGCAAAAAGCTGACTAGCAGAGAGTTTAATGGAGGAAAATCACTGTTTGTTGTTCACAAAGCTTTCTGATTATGAGAACTTACGCTCTTTTTCCAGGCTTGTGTTGCAGGAAATTATTTTAGGAATGTCTAATGGAGTTCTGTATGTTTAGTTTTGACTCTCATCTATTCAGACAGACCGTGCAGAAATGTGTATTATATCTCTTAAATGTAACTTAACTTAATCTCACAGTCTTCATCATGTGATGGTACCTCTGAAAAACATAGTAGTAAGTAACTGGAACACTGAATTGAGATTATTTTCTGACACACTGTGTGTGAGTAAGAATAAAAGGATGCAACAGTTGGAATATGAGCAAGTTTTCACTTGATAGTGATAAAACCTCTGGTGCTTTTCCGTTTGTTTCTTTGTGCTCTGCAACTGAGGTCTACCTTGTGGACTTTTTTCTGTTTGCTTTGCTGTTTCAATTCAGAGCCAAGTTTATAACGGTGGTCTGAAGAAGTAATAAATACAGTAATGTTTAAATGCACTCTTCACTGTTTTCTTCCTGTTTATTGTTTTTTTTTATTTGTGGTTTCTGCTTTTAACTGGTTACAATCACATGTACACAACAGCTGATTTGCTGGTCAGTCAAAAAACAAAACAAAACATATCTTTATGCAACATTTCAGCCTCAGACTGGTTTAAAAGTATTTTTTTCTTCTGACTGGAACAAACCAAGTAGGAATTTCCTGCTATTCTTTGCATTCCTCTCTTTGAGATGGCATGAACTTGGGCTGCTGTGTCGGACTCTGTGAGCAAATCTTAAACCTATTTAAAATATCTATGATTTTGTTTGCTTCCATGATAACTATATTCAAAATCATTACATTGTGTATTAAGCTTGGGTATTTCTGTGCCAACAGTGAAGCATCTGCGGTGATGTTGCAGTTGGCCACATTCCTGCAACACATGACCTGCAGTCTGTCTGTGGTACAGTAATTGCCAAGATAAGGTCAATTGGTGGTGCATAATGGTCTGGAAAAGCCTTTAACACACCTCCTGGGCAACAACACTGAGTATAAACAGACTTCTGAAGATGTTACACCTGCTCAGGGCAAAAGTGAGGTCAATCCACGTGCACAGCCACGTGTCTTTGTGGCATTATTGAGAAAAAAGTTAAGAGTTCGTAGTATCCCATGAAGGCAGCAGGCTGGCCTCGTGCTCAGGGGAAATGGAGCTGTCATGAATTCTGCCCTGTGACTGTAGTGCAAAAAGGAAAAAGGTATCTTCTGCTTCTGGAGAAAAAGTATAACAGCCTCGTGGTGTCAGTCCATTCACATGCTCATCCAGTGGGTTAATTATTTTGAGTTATTTCAGGACAAACGTCTAACATGCTGTTGACACAATGCAAGGTTTGTAAAATCACTGAGTGGTTTCTTAAGCAGATGTACTCAACAGGATGTCCCATGTGAGACAGATGAGCAGAAGTGAAACAGCTGAAGACGTGTTGTGGTGGATGTGGTGAAGCTGAAATGTCACGCTGTACCTGGCAATGAAGTTAAACAAGGTTAATTTTACTCAGTGCGTTTCAGTTTAACTGAATTATGCAGATTAATTTCCTTCACAGTACAGTTGCAGCAGAAGTTGCTTTTGAAGTTCATAAGATGAAACTTAATCTCAAAGTGTGTCATAGAGTTGGATGCCTGATTTCTTGTAATCAGCTGATATGAGGTAGTTTATCAGCCAGTCAAGGGAAAGAACCTAATTTAGAGAAAGATGCTGCAATTAAATCTGGAGCAAAATCTTTCTCTCCCTGAGGGGATTCTGACAGACAGCACCGCTGACACAACCTATCATGTCTTACTCATGTGTCACTCATTTTTTTATCTGCTATGGCAGATAGATACAAGTCATGAAAAACAATTCAAATAGTTGAAGCAGCTAAATATGCAAACGTATAGTATTTAATTATGAAAACCAAACCTCCCTAAAATTCACACTTTAATTACATTACTGTAAGATCCCCTCACATTGACCAAAGTCCAGGTTTGTGTTACTGCAGAATTCATATCAGATGTCAAATGAATTTCTCTTTACCTGCATGTCTGATGTTTTGTTTCACTTTGTAAAACCACAGTGTGGCTGCAAGCCTTGATGGATTTTATGATTATAAATACTGTACTGAGTGCAGCATTGAGGCAGATTTAATCTGTAACATTTTTTCTTGCCTCTTCTATCAGCACATTATAAATATATGTTTAATCCATACCCTTTTTCAACAATGACTATAACAATTCAGCACGTCATCCGGCATTCAGATATACTACTTACAAAATGTTTTACCTGGGGACATATTGTTTCTGTTGTTCCCAAGGAGTTTCTTCTGTTTTATTGTTATTTTTGGGGATAACTCTGCCCTGTGCTGTTATGTGTTGCCATTGGATATACTGCACCAGAAAGTATCCCTTGTTCTGTTAAACCCATTTGGTGTACAGTACAACTGGGACCGGAGTGAGAGACTGAGACTGGGAATTTAATTTAAATGCTGAAAACTCCTGCCAAAGAGCTATAACTTTATATGCTGGTACAGTATAAGAACCGGTGATAGAGAAACATGACTCTAACCAATTGTTCGGATGAATGTATGGCAGGTTTATTTCAATAGCGAGAGTCTGAGAAATGCACAGTGCATTTTTCACAATATAATATAGAGGAAGTAGGGTTTGCTCCTATCTGGTAGAATCATCATGGCTGAAACGGGATAGGATGTGTGGAAACTATGAATGCTTCCAAGCACACATACACTTTACAGAGGCAGAATCAGCACATTTTTCCTGTTTCTCATCTGAAAACAAAATTTCCTGAGTCGATTTTAGTGCTATAGATAAAACTTAAATTATAATTTCTGAATTTGACATACAGGAGGAGAGAATAAAGTCTGTCTGAGTGAAGTATTAAGTCTGTGCAAGTCTATGAATCATTGTACTTGAGATGAGACCAAAACAGAGAGAACAGTCATCACTACTTAAATTGCATTACCATTACAATTATGCTGTGAGCCCAAGGGAGCAGTCTGACCTAACATCCATCTCAGAACAGATGTCTTGTCATAGGAATGGGGTTAGGGCATCACACAGTATTTTATACATGTATACTCTCCCATAGTTTTTGATATATTATGCAAAGTTTATAGTGGCCTACTGGACATGAGGCTTTACGTCAGCTGTAACCCCTCAGGGCCAATGCTTGACCTGCCGGTTTGGCATTCCACTTGTATACAAAACCTCAGAGCTCCAGGAAATGGTAGGGATTGTGTCATGGGAAATGTCTCGTCCGTTTTAAATCCACCAATCAAGGCACTCTTTCTTGCAGTAACATGGGGACATCCTGTTCCTGCTCTTTTCTAGGCCTACAGGCACTCTAGTCTGTCCTGGGACTAGACCTGACCTGTATTTAGCTCAGAGCACTGTTATCTAGTAATGAGGGTCAAAGCAGGACAGATATGATGTGTATGCATAACTCCTACAGCTGCACCACTATGTGGACTTTTGTTCAGTCAACAGGCACAAACGTATCTGAACCATGTATCAGAGATGCTTTCTATTGCGAATTCCAGCTGATTAGATAGCATACACAAGAACATTTAGATTGTCTGAGAGCAGATGCCATCAGTAGATGTTCCTTAAATATGGGATGGATATTTTGAGACTGTCCAGTAGCTCACATTTGTGTATGTTAGATTTCCCTTTTTCATTCTCTGTCTCCAGGTGCAGCAGGCGGAGAATCCCAGGCATCCATGCATCAGTACCTCACCTGTGATGTGGTGAAATGAAGGGATGTTTGGTGTGTCTGGGCATGGCAGGTGACTCAGCCATGCTGGTATTTGCCCTGTGTTATATGAAAAGAGTTTTCTCTCTTGTTGGAACAAATATTCCAACCATAGTACTCACTTTATTTTCTTTATTTACTCCAAAGTTGGGACACACATAGAAATGACCATGGTTTTGAAAGAAAAGCACATTTTATAAGATCTAATTTGTCAGAACTCTAGTGTAGACTTTTCTAATACTGTTAATGACTACTGAAACTGAAAATGGCTGTTTAAAGACATATTTACATAAACATACAGAGGCCTATATTCAGGAAACGTGTACTGTCTTTCCATAGCATGTTATGGTAGTGACTTTGTGGTGTCCGATCTTGAGAGGTGCTTTATAAATAAACTTTCCTTATACACTCTCACTCTCAGTCTGCACAGTTCACACACTGAATCTCTTTCTTTTACCTTCACAGTTTACACTTCCTCTTTCTTCTTTCTGTCAGTCTACCTCATTTTGTCTGAATCATTTCTAAATAATGCTTCTCCATGTCCACTCTTGCCCTCTCACAGACCCTGATGAAATTAGTGGTGCACTCCACCTGGATACTCTCTGTTTACAGCTGGGTTTGAACACAACTAAGTAACTAAGCGTGTCGACATAACATAATGCATTGTGTAAGTGACATTTAGTGGCAAGACTTCTTTCATGCACCTTTCCACAAACATAAACAGATACTTTTTGTTCATTTGCATTTTGCACTCACATGTGCTTCTGGTTGTCACACACTTTTTCTTATGTTCTCATGTGCAAATGTTTATCAAACCCACTTCCCCTGACTCAAGCAAGCACTTGACACAGAAAGAGATCAGTGCACTTTGTAGGTAAGATATTCAGTTGTCAGTGTTGTCCTGTAGCTGCATTGTTTGCTGGTCTAGCGTAACCAACCTATATTCCATTGTGCATAAACAGTTTTGAAACCTCAAAGCAATGAGGTTTGTCAATGACTGTTGCCTTATAAATATATGCAAACACACCTCAGTCACAGTTGCATAATCGCTGACTTACCTTGCATGCATTTCCCACGAACTAGTGATATAAATTTTTACACCCGTGGTATGCAAACCTGCTAAGTGCCTATCATTCTGAACACTCTTTCCCTCCTGTTTGTTATTGACGTGTTTGAAGGATCATATTTCAGCTTCCTTTGTCATATGCTCCATGTCCCACACTCCCACAATTGAGAGCTAATCCTTTTTTTTTTTTTTTTAAATCTCAACAAACACACCTGAAAAGAAAGAAATGTCACCTGTCTTCATTTCTTTCATACCTTTTCTATTTTATCATTGTTTTTTCCGATCGTTGTGGTGCTCTCGTTGGTTGAGTCCAAGGTCATTGAAAGCAACTTGTAGTTTCACAGAATAAAATAGCCGGTAGGCTCAGCTGTCAAATACAAAGAGCTCTTATTAATAATAAATTAAATAATATTATGCCTCTTAAATCTAAAAACAACTTTTGAAATCACTTTTTTTATTATAATTTATTTTCTAAATAAACTGTGTATGATGTAAGCTTGCTTTGTCTTTCTTTTTACACAGCCCCCATTCTGAGCCAAGGATGCATATATAAAACATTCCCAAGCACCATCTGGGC